>SOPF01021094.1:52445-64273 GCA_012979155.1 Hypericum perforatum
CTTTACTTTGATATGATGATTATGTGGTTATATGATGGATTGTGAAAGTGAGTCTTTGTTTTGTGTGATTTGGTGATTTTTGATTATGCATGGTTTTGATAAATATGAGTCTTGTGGATTATGAATACATGGTTTTGAACATTATGAATATGTGTATGATATGTGTGAGTCGATTTGTAAGATGGCGGACGATGAGGTCTACCCGTGACCAACCGGAGATGTTGGCACATGTGCACATGTTTATGGAGATACATTGGATTTGATATGATTATGATATGGCCGGTGGAGTTTGATTATGAAAGTGCTATAAGATATGGTATCCCAGTATTGTGAGAAGGAGTGACACATTCTAGACCTATCTGAAGTCCATCCATTTATTTGGCATTTGCGACTCCAAGTTCGGGTCAGAACGTGTCTATGTGTATGATTTGTGAATATGATATGGTGTTCGCGATACCACATTAGGGTCAGAACGTGTTTATGTTTATGATTATGAATTTGTCTTTGGTTACGATTGAATTACTTGTGATGTGCTATATGTGAATTTGGTAACATTTGTCCATGCATGAATTTGAGTCTACGCCCGTGGTTGGTTAGTTAATTATAGGTTAGTTTTAATATCCTCTACTAAGTACTTCCAAGTACTTACCCCCTCCTCCACAGGTGACAAAGTTTAAGGATCGATGGCATCTAGAGAAATAAGTTTGTTATTTGTCTGTAAACCTGTAGCCTTCATCTCGGGTTCTTGAAGTCTCCGGATGGTATATCTCTTTGTAGCCGTGTCGCTCCGTTATACATTTGTAGGACCTTATGTATGAATTTTAGTATTTAGAATATGAATATTGTAATGTATATGTAATATATATGAAATATGCTTCCGCAAATGATTACGCTTCTGCACTATGATATTTGTGTGTATGTATGAGGCTGGTTGGGTCGCGGCTCATCGGTTTAGGTGAGTGTGATCCAGCGCCATATTGGCGATCCAAATTTGGGTCGTGACAACAACTTTGTTGATATGAGTTTTATGATTTGAGGTCGAGTTTTGGAGTTTTGAGTGGATTACAATCGGTTTAGGAATGGTAGGCTTAGTTCGTCGACTTTTGGTAGAAAAATCATAACTCTCTCATACAAACTCTGAATCAAGTGATTCCAAGACAAGTAGATGCATAAGATCTGGATCTACAACTTTGTTGTTTTTAGATTTGTGATTTATGCTCAGACCCAGCGACCGCTGGGGAAATAATCTGATCCCGAAGCTAGCATCGGATGGCTTTCCAATGATTGCTAGGCTGTGCACTTGTTTTCAAAAATCCATAACTTCCTCATACAACTTCCGATTCAGGTGATTTGAATTCGAGTAGGTTTGTAATATATAGGACTACAACCTTGTTGTAAGAGTTTTGACATTTAAGGAATTATTTGATGGGATCATGGGAAATTTCTTAGGAGCTTGGTTTTAGGTACGATTCTCGTCGGAATTGGAAGACTTTACCGATTGATGATACAATTTGACTACTATGGATTGAAGATTGATTTATGGACTTTTTAGAGCATAAGAAAAAGCTTGGGAGTGACTTCAGAAGGTTGGAAAAGCCAATGATCAAAATGGAATTTGCTTGAGGATAGACTTTCCATTTATGGAAAGTTTTTGGTTAAAATATCTTAGAGGTTTGTGAGTGGAGGGGGGTGCTCATCCATTTGAAACAAAGAGAGAGAGAGTGGAGGAGATGGTAGAGAAGAGAAGAGAAGAGAAGATAAGAGGAGAAGCTTTACCTTGTATTTGAAGCTTGGTAAGTAATTTCTAGACTTGGTTTTATTGGAAATAAGTATAGAGCTTGAGCTTATCTTGAATATGATGTAAGCATGTGATGATTTAAGCAACTTTGGTGAATATAAATAGTTGATGTTTGAGGTATTTGAGAGTTTGAATGGAGATATGATGATTTTAGATGATGAACTATGCTTTGGTGTTGGATTAGAGGGCTTTTATGTATATTTTAGAGAACTCTTGGGATGACCTTGATGAAGAGCATGAATGGTTATTGAAGTTTGGTTGATGTTATTAGAAAGGGTGATGAGGAACTAGACTTTGAGAATATTAGAGGTTGAGGTATGAATTGATGAGATGAGGATTATGGATGTTTGAGATAAGCTTTGAGGTTATGATATGAGGATCTTTGTGTGTACATGGAGATTTTGTTGAGGAAATCGATTGTACTAATTTTTATAGTGATTTCCAATTTTCCATATGTTTGTGAGGTTGATGGTTGATAGAGATTTATTCTTTTGTTTGTTGTTTGACATTTGGGAACCGAGAATCCAAGGGATTTAAATATACTTTTGAATCATTGTTCATGTGACACTTAATGCTTTCATGACGATTTGCCAATTGCGATTATGTGTTAAATTGTGATATGGGTGAATATGTTTGGATTCTTGATGTGCATCCTTTGATGTTTTCTTGGATTATGAATGAAGTTGGCAATTGTGTGTTAGTTGTGTTGTGTGACACTTATTGTCATTTGACGTTCACGTGAAATACATGCGAGTTGGTAACTAAGAGTGATTATGTGATATGTGAGATTTTGATATGAGATTACGTACGTGACTAACTAGTCTTAGTTAGTACATATATTTGTGATAAGTACTATTTATGAGATAAGAAGTATGAAAAACCTATGGGTGATATATTAGTTGGTTAGGTGTTGGTTGGCTGAGCATTAGTTGGTTAGGGAAGCGTTCGGTCTGCAATGCTTGTTTTGGGTCAGGACAGCTATAAGCTCAACTGATGGAATTACTTAGTTGGTTAAGTTTAGTTGGTTAGGACATTGTTCTGGAATTATAATGTTAGTTGGCTAAGAGCCGAATGGCTACTATGTTAGTTGGTTAGGAGATCTGTGCTCATTTGAGGTGTGACATGATCTAGCCTTATTGAAGTCTATATGTTTGTGTGACCTTCGGCTATTCAAGAGCGTATCTGTGCTCATTTTGTTTGTGTGAAATATAAGTTCATCTTTGTCAAGAATTTTAAATATGTGAGATATGCTATACGAATTTTGTGAGGATTGGATTATGTGTGTGGAGGATTGTTAAATACAAGTTATTTTTAATATTTTTCTACTAAGTACATTACGTTTCCGCAATGACTTATACTTTCGCGATTATGATATGCATAAGTATGTCTGAGGCTGGTTGGACCATGGCTTTTTAGTTTAGAGAGCGTGATCCAGCGCCGTGTCAGCGACCCGGTTTTGGGTCGTGACAGTATTTTAGTTTATGTCAAATAGTATAATCCACTATGTCAATAATATTCAATAAATGTTACAGTAATGTGTTACGTAGGCTTTCGTCCTTTTTTTGTAATTTTACGTTATTGGAAAGTGGGTGTAATTTATTTTTTAGGGTGTGCCGCTGTGGGTTTAATTTTTTAAGGGAGGAGGAACTCTGGCGTTAATTTTTGTTACACTCGCTCAATTTTAAATGCCTCTGTTCGCGTTTTCTTGGTGTGGGGTAGCTTGTATGAACATAGGCCTACACAAGGTTCGTAGGATATAGAGTTAGAAAACCTTATGATTTTAAAATTTACTATGATAAAAAGAGTTGGAGTCTAGGCAAGATCCTAATCAAATATGATTGAGGGGATTTTAGTGATAACTAATAAGATCTTACTATTTTACGAGTTAGATTAGTGAAATCTTTCTCAATTCTCTAGAAGAGAAATTAAATGATAAAAAGAATTTTTAGATTTGATAATGAAATTGTTGGTATTTGTTATTATTGTACAAAAATCTAATATGCTAAATCTATTTTTATAATATTTTTTTATCTAAATAGTTATCGATTGACTAATCTTAAATCACATAATAAAAATATTTTTATAAATATTAACACTATTATATTTTTATGTTTAGAATAACATGATTGAAATTGTTGAGCCCGTAAAATTAAGCTGATAATAATTTCTCTAAAATTAATAATTTTAGAATAATTTAATATCATATTTTCATTCTACCAATTTTTTTCCATTTACTACTTTTACAATAAATTGGATGTCTAATTTTTTTATTGCTTATAAAATTACATTATGTTACTTGTAATTAAAAAATTACAGAGCTGAAGTCTTTTTGTGTAATTTATGAAGGACAACAATCATTAGTAAAGCATATAATGTTAAGTTTATTAATCTTTTATTTTGTAGTTTTGTCTATACTTTGAGATCCTATAATCCGTGTTATGGTCTTGTGATTTACGCTATTTCTATGCACAAACGATCTTTAGTGGGATTCAGATTTTAACAACATTGGTCCATCCCAATAACACGTGTCCTATTACTGTGCCACTCTAACTTTTTCCCTACTTCTGATACTACCAAAAATTGTTAAAATTGGAATTCCAATAAAGATTATGTGTGCATAGAGATAGTGTGCAAGATTGTAACATGAATCCTAAGATCTTGCCTAATAGACAAAATTATAAAAATAATTAATATTAATATCCTTTATTGAAATGTCCATATCCTACCAAAAATGTGAAAGTAATTAGTAGGTGGATCTTTCCACCTTATAAAAACCAATCCCACTTGTAACATACGATGTGGGACAGTCTCTTACATGCTACCTCAAACAAAGCCTGTTAGTTAAAGCTTGTACGGGGCCTAACACTTTCTCTCGTGCTTTCAAATAGGGTCATACAAGCATATAGGCCCATGCATTTGTTAGAGCAATTGGCTCTAATACCATATAGAAATGTCCATATCCTACCCAAAATCTTAAGGTAGCGGGTAGGATGATCCTTCCATCTTATAAATCAATATTGGAGAGAATACCATACCAGAAAGAATAATTAAGTTAGAAAAATTTATAAGTGTGGATGATCCACCTATCTATTACCTTAAGGTTAAGCTAGATACGGGGATTTTAATATGATATTATAGCGGGTTAATCTCAAGTGCATTGTGAAGTCTATGGTCCATTGTGCACATATGATTGAGAACACGTGAGGGAATGAAGCCCGCACAAACTTTAGCCAATAAGATTTATTTGAGGAGATGTGTTGGAGAGAACACCACATCAGAATAAAAGTAGGTTCGACAATTTATAAGTGTGGATGATCCACTTATCTATTATCTTAAGATTTTAGGTTTGATATAGAATTATAATATCCTTAACATAATTTATTTTACTAATGATCATTGTCCTTTATAAATTTACAAAAAAATCACAGTTCTCTAATTTTTAATTATAGATTACATGATTTAATTTGATGAGTAATAACAAATAAATAAACATTAAATTTATGTAAAAGAAATAAGTGGCAAAAAATTGGCAGAATGAAAATATAGTTTTAAATAACTCTAAAACTATTAATTTCAGAGAAATTATTTTAAATTTGATTATTGATTATGACATATATATATATATATCAATCATGTTATTGTAAACATAAAAATACAATAATCTAAGTATTTATTTGAATAATTTTAGGGTAAATTACATCTGGCCCCCTCTACTTTAAACAAATAGACGTTTTTTCCCTGTACTTTGCAAAGTGATTAAAAACCCCTCTTAGTTTGGAGAAATTATACAATTTCCCCCTCTCGCCAGAATCGGAGCAAATCTCCAGCGAGGAAGCACCTGAAATGACAAAAATGTCCCTTGACTAAAAAATAAAAAATTTCTTTCTACCTCCTCATCCTCCCCTTTCATCTTCTTCTTCCTCCTCCTCCCTCCTCCCTCCTCCCTCCTCCCTTCTCCTTATCCCTTCTCCTCCTCCCCTTTCGCCTCCGACGAAGCTCCGCATACCATCCGAGTTCTCCTCCTCTGTCCCTTCACCAAACATAAGTGCACCCATCGTCGATAAAAAAAAAACTACCCACATTTAAGATATAGATGCTTACCTTAGAGTCACTGGTTGGAGGTGTAGCAATTGCCTCTTCTGGGATGGATCCCTCAATAGTAACACCAGAACCTTCTTCTGAAATAGAAACAAGAAGAAGACAGGGAACAGGCACACTAAATATAAACTAAGGGAAAATCAAACAAGAACTTACGAGATCCAAGAAACCCAAAGACACAAACACTAACAAGACAGGGAATAATTAGCGAAATAAAGACGAAATAGACCGACCTCGTGATGTAACTTCGGTTCAGGAGGTACTCATCGAGGTTCTTAAGCCAGGCAGTAGACCCAATTCCAATTCCAGCAAAACCCAATTCCAATTTCACCATGTTTAACAACGGCAATTAATTCTGATAGGAGAATTAACAAAATGTTAAAAGCTTAATTCGATTAAAAAGGAAAATCAAAAGCAAGTATAATAGAGGCAATTTTTTTTGCTTCTTTCTTCACGGATTGGATTTTGTTTCCTTAGCATGTAAGGGTTAATTGTTCTCTATTTACTCTTGGAAGGAAGTTTGGAGTTAAAATCTAGAGCAATATAGTTGAACTACCATAATTAGAGTTTCTGATTCTCCATTAACATTGGAGTTAGTTTTGCTGGAGGATGATGTAAGGTGCATTTTGTATTGAGATAGGGCATCGGAGGAGCAGGGAGGAGAGAGGAGAGAGAGAAAGGAGAGAGAGGGTGAATGATTTTTATTTTTTATAGGAGGGTAAAATTATCATTTCAGGTGCCTCATTACCGGAGATTTGCTCCGGTTCCTACATGAGGGGGAAAATCGTATAATTTCTCCAAATTAGGAGAGGTTTTTAATCAGTTTGCGAAGTACAGGGGGGAAATCGTCTATTTGTTTAAAGTAGAAGGGGCCAGATATAATTTACCCATAATTTTATTATACGATTTAAGATTATTCAATTAATAACTATTTGGGATAAAAAATAGGATACATTATTTTCAGCTCCTTAATTTATTCCTATATTTGTAACAGGATCCCTATTCTATCAGAATTTGATATAGAATATCTAATGTATAATGAAATATTGTCTGAGGTTTCTAGCCGATATCAGCATCCATTTTTTTGATTTTTTGTCATGGAAATGACCTTGTAGAAAAAATAAAAAAACTCATTAAATTAATTAAACACTACCAACAAATTCCAGTCGGTAAATTAATTAAACACAACCCCACCCAAGTTGAAATCTCCCCAACCCAGTTCTCCTCCCTCGGTCCTTTTCCTATTCTAAAGAACCACCATTAGAAGAAGAAGTCGTCGATGGTGTTGACCCAGCTAGCCATGGGCCTAAGCATGTTGGTCGGTATGCTTTAGTGAATTCGGAGATGGACTAGAATTCAATAGCAAGGCATATCTCGAGGTGCTCGAGTTGTACGACACTAGTTGAATCTCATACTTTTGCTCCTGATAGTTAGATGCGGACATCAATTGCTGAACTTACTTTGGGTCAGGGAGGAGGTCGTGCTCAATCCGTACCAGAGATGGTGATAATGTTGTCGTAGAGGGTGGCAACAAGGGTCAGCATTTGGAAGATCTTATTAGTGACAAAGCTAGATTTTTTATGACAGAGATCTTTAGATTTTGGTCCAAATGAGCCCTTATTTTTGTGAATTTCATGTTCTTTGTTTTTGTGAATTTTATGGATTTTAAAGGTGATGTTTATTTTTATTTTTCATATTTTTTTGGTTAAGGATATATAGGTCATTTACATGACAAAGAATTAAAAAATGGATAACGATGTAAGCGAGATACCTTAGACCAATATTTCATTATAGAGTAGGGACTGTACACCAAATTGTGATAGAATAATGGACCCTAACGCAAATACGGGGATAAGCTAAAAATGTTACATTATTTATATTAAATTTTTGTAAAGTAATAACAAATATCAACAATTTCATGGTCAAATCTAAAATTTCTTATAACTTCACTCTCTCTCCTAAAAGATTTGAGAAAGATCCTACTCGTTTAAGATCTTGCTTGCATAGACTCCAACTTGCTTTATCATAGTGAATGATTAGATATTAAAATTTTAGGAGTTAACTTCAGTTCCTAACAACCTTAAATTTACTAATCCCTATCTAGAGCAAAATTTATCTCTAGGCACAAAGAAGAAGAACAAGGCTAGAAATAGCCAAATTTATGACGCGATGGGCTTAATGTTAAAGAAATGATGATGCCATCTCCTCCAACTTATGAAGATTCTGTTAATAGTCAAGCAAATGCAAGTACTACAATGGCAAGGAACTTAATTTGAAAGAAACTATCTATAAAGGAATTAATTCAGAAGAGATCTAAGCCTTTTATGGAAACAATCACTCTAATTTATGTCAACTGGTCATATTAATGTGTAATTGTATAATCGTGGCTATAATTAGTTAATTTGCACAATGAAAGAGCTCAATTAGGCATTCTAGTCATTATAATCTTTGCGTATATATGATATATGCATTATATATATAACCACCAAGTTAAACAATATTAATTCTCCACTTCTTTCATAGTATCAAAGCTCTTCCAATAGAAGACTCCAACCAATCCGTTCTTGTTAGCTAAACTATTGTGAAAACTGATGAGAGGCATCTTGACATGCCTCCGATGCAATATAGTTTATGAAGTAGAGTTGTCGAACCCAAAGGGATTGAGTGATGCCTTACTCGGCTTACTTACCAAATTTTAGGAATTTTATGACTTTGCTTCTTTGGTTTGGTTTAGGTGACTTAGCAAACTAACATACATAAAATAACAACAAGATCAATTTAAATCATGCAAGATCACACAAAAATACAAGGTATATATCAACTAAAAACAAGAGTGGTGTGATGCCTAAGATCACTTAAGTGAACTAATGGTTCGTTGGGTTTATTTAGCTCATGTCATGATCCGGGTGTTTCAAGGCAATGGATCCATGCTCTCGCACAAGATCAATCTAAGTTGATCTTTACCTAGGATTAAGTGAGCTCGATGTGCTCTCGCCCCCACGAGTCACTTAATCCTAACTAAACAACAACTATAAATATCACCCGTTTGGATAACCAATCACCAAGTGAGATTCTCATCTCACGAGGCAACGGATTTACAAGTTAGACGTTCGATCACGTCTTTCTCCTCTCGGTCTCAAGACTTGATTATTATCTTAGTTCTAGGTGATCAAATTAGACTAAGCATTAAGCCCTTTAACTTATACATGATCCTTAATATTTTTACCCATTTTAAACCATTAGAAAGTTTAGGCTTTCAAAGCATCACACCACTTAGTAACTACTCACACATGTTTAAACAAAACTTGAACATAAACATACTTAATACATAAACACACTTATCATTCATTTAATTTACATAATCAAGCAAGGAAAGCATGAATGGAAAAGGCAAGAAAGGTTTACAAATTCCAAGCACAAGCTTGGTTCTTCTTTTTCTTCTTCTTCCTTCTCCTTCTTTTCCTTCTTTCTTTTTTCCTTTCTTTCTCTCCTTTCTTTGGTACGTTTTTTTCTCCTTGCCTTGGCTGCCCCCTTTTGTTTTCTTAACTAACATAATAATACTAAGTCATATTACAAGCCAAAATTAACTTAACAACTAATTCTTTTACAAATATCTTAACAACTCTTCCATCCATGTTTCTAGCTTTAGGACTTAGTAACAACAAGTTAAAAGAAGTGTAGCCATCCTTGTTCCCTTCAAGTCACAGCCAAATTGAGTCATCTTATCCTCACAAAATGGCAGCCACGGATTTGGGCCAAGAAGCCCAAAGTTGGCCCAAATAGACCATCAAGTTTGGCCCACTTGGATAGAATCAGCCCATGACATTGGATCAAGCGGTTTTCCAACTTAGACGACGAAATAGAAGACGCCCTTTGGAAACATTGTAGGTACTGATGTCTTCTTTGCAATGCCGCTGACGGTGCATCAATCCGATGTTGGACGGGAAAGTTATGAATTTTTGAGTAGCAAGAGGTCAAGTCTGACGCCCTCCATGGGTAGCTACGATTTAGACCATTTCTTGCAACATTTTGCCTTGTCGAGTCCGTCTTGCTTGCTTCCTCGAGGTCTTGGTCGTGCCTCCTTAGATAATTGTCCATAAAGCTCCTAAAAAGAAAGAAAACATAAGAAAAGCAAACAAACACGACAAAAGAACAAAATGTACAAAAACAAGACAAAGACATAGAAAACTCGTAACAATGATAAGTAACAAACGCTAAATTTACACTAAAATGTACATAAGTAATGAGTGTTTTTGATACTCATCACACCCCCACACTTGAATCTTTGCTTGTCCCCAAGCAAGACTCAAATGCGGACAACAACAAAACAAAAATCACATAAACACACACAAACACAAAACGAGGTAAATACTTGGCAAGACTCGATCAAAACTTAACTTCCCTCAAAATCATCAACTTATATCAAAATCCGATCATACACCTAGTTAGTTCAATAATTTCAAAGCACAAAACACTACGAACTAATAGGCACCTTGACACTCTATTGTTTAAACAAGTGTTGACTCTATGTAAAAGACACTAGAAGGTTAAACTCTCGAGGATAGTAAAGTGTATCACTCATATAATGTGTATGGTCAACTTCTTATCACTCGCATACAGGTCAGTATCTCAAAGCATCCTACGTCCTACTCAGCGCTATCTAAAAGTTACAATGATCGGAGGGCTTTTTCATCGGGTTGTAATGGAGATAAAGGTCAGGGTGAGGTAAAAATATATATGGATAGTGGCTAAACCACCCAATCCGAGGACTTAATACAAGAACTAAGCAGTCACTCGACTATTCTAAAACATTCTCACGAAATATAATAATCATACACTCCCCAATATCCCAATATACTAAGACCGAGAAGCCCAAGTTTCTCCTAGAAACATGCGTTATTGAATATCACATTCTTTTTCTTTTCTTTTTCCTTTCTTTTCATCTTTTTTTTTCTTTTTCTTGACTTTCTCTTTTCTTCTTTTTTTTTACATGCTAAAACAACTATACATACTTAGCACGTTCTAGGTAAAAACTCGGCTTCTAACCTGGCCATAATACAAATCCCAACAAAAATAAACCAAATGAAACCCAAGCTACCAACTAATCCCAATATACAATCAAACATAAAAGTCCTCGAATCGGATGATCAAAGGTAAGGAAGATGGACGATATAAGGTTTGTAGTCAGCTTCCTAATCTAAGATCAAGAAAAGGCTAGGCTCAAATGGTTTAAACAAGGGATATAATAGGGATTTTGTCTCTAAAGCTCTAGGCTCAAATATCAAAGAATGACCCATCATCTCACTAACTTCCACGTAACCTAGACTACGATAAGTACTAGTAGGATGCCTCGATCAACTAACACTAGTATGCACCTCATGAAAAATAGAGACTGGTGTCTCATCTGTCGGCTAAAATCCTCACAAGGTACACTCAAAAACTCTCTAGTCTAGTCTACATAGTGAAACTACTCGTTTAATCAACCAAGTATGAGGTTTCCACCCATTCCTAGGCTTTGTGCTCGAATTAAATCCCCTAACTAAGAGTTTGATAAAATTCTAACACAAGTTGAAAATTTTTGAGGGGGGTCAAATTTTTGAAAAATTCTTGCCAAGTCTAAACCTACATATCATAGACACTCTAAACAACCTAAGAAAGGAAGATTCCTAGAAGGAACCCTCCCCCATACTTGAATGACACATTGTCCTCAAGGTGTCTAAAACACGCATACAAAAACACAAATATCACACAAAAGTAAAAACACAATCATGCAAGTAAGCTAAAACAAAGATAAGCAAACAAACCCACATGATAAATTTAAAACACCAAAGAGCAAATAAAGTAAAATAAATAAAAAAAACTAAGGAATTAGGAGCTCCCTGTCAATTCTGTGCTGGAGGCTGCGGTGGAGAATGTGGTGCTAAAGTGAAAC
>SOPF01021097.1:279-21864 GCA_012979155.1 Hypericum perforatum
ACCAAGGTCATATCCAAGATAGTGAACAGAGAGATCGTGGTCAGAGATATGAGGAGGTTCCACCATTTCAAGGATGGAAAATGCTCTTGTGGTGACTATTGGTGATACAAGTACATAAAAGAAGATACTTTGTTCTTTGCTTTTATTACAATAATGTCATCATTGTCGGAATTTGAGGAAAAACAAAAAAAGGCAAGGATGAGGGTGACTAGTCTACTTCCCTTTGTTACGTTTGACGGCGCTCTTGCCCTGACCCTTCTTGGGTGGGCCCTTGCCGCGGCGCTTAAGCATCTCGAGCTTGCCGAGCCGCGACTCCTGTTCGCGGGCGATGAGGAGAGGGTCGTCGCGGGAGATGTCGTGGGGGTACCACTGGGTCACCTTCTCGCCGATGAGCTTCTTCCGGAGAATCTTGTGTGGTGACTTGAGTCCGGCCGGGTTGGGATTGATGACGTGGCCAAATATCCTGGCTCTGGCCTCCTCCACCCCAACCTTCACCGCCGCCTCCACTATCCCCTTCAGTTTCATTCCCCCCGCCATCTTATTCTTCCATCTCTCTTTACCTTTCCCTGTTTCCGTTTGTGCTCTCTCTTTTTCTTGGTTGGTTGGGTTTAGGGTTTATTTCAGACGGCCCAAGGCCCACTTGGAGTCGGAAGCGGGCTTCCTCCTTTCTATAACAAAATGGAGACTGGAAAGTTAATACTGCTAATTATCTTCAGAAGTTGTAGGGTTTTGGCAAGTATCTGCTTTCTTCAGAACTTGAAATTGGAGGGAACATCTCTATCTGTGACCAGTGGGCAATTTTCGAGCAGCTACAATTACCACCCTACCAGTCCACCTTTCGGAATAGAGTAGTGCTATTGTGACATTTTTCATAATAGATTTGAACATCGCAATTGCACAAGCCTTTGTAACTAAAAGAAACATGTATTGGAGCTGTCTGACTCTGACCCAGAATACTCATTGAAAAGAAATTGACGAGGTCTGACGACCATAGGATTAGAACAAACTAAAGAGCCCATGTTTGCAAGTACCTTCGCCAAACTCCAACTTCCCTAATCAAAATGAAAGAGGCTCATCATCATCATCATCCATCCAATTGGGCAATCACGTCGTCCAGCAAGTCTCTGACTTTCTTCAACACCAACTTCTGATCCTCCTCATTGTCACCCTCCTCGGATTCGAGACGAAGCAGCGCCTTGTCCAGCTCTATAGCTCCATGGACCACAGCCTCCTTCAACAGCCCCATGTAGACCCTCTTCCTCAACCCGCCACCCGGTCGGATCCCGGCCTCGACCACCATCTCCCTCACCACCCTCAACGCATCCGACACCATCCCGACCTCCAACAGCCCGATGACAAGCATCCCGTTAACCCCTCTCCCCAACGGGTACCCCCGCCTGGCCAGCCACTTGTACACCTTGAGGGCATCCAAAGTCCGCGTCTTTCTGACGTAGGAAGATACGAGGAGGCCCCCCACGCGGGGGAGGTGGGGCCGGGACGGTTCGGAGTGGGATAAGGCGGTGAGGAGGGACATGGGTGGGTACATGTCTGGTTGGGCGGTAAGGGAGTGGGCCAGGACGGAAAAGGAGAGGGCTTTGGTGGGGTCCACAGGTGGGTCGGTGTTGGGGAGGAGGGGGAGGGATGAGGTGGCCAAGTGGAGGGCGGTTGGGGTTTGGTCGGAGAGACATAGGCGTGGGATGAGGAGGTTGATGGTGGTCAGCTCCTGTTGGGTTAAACTTAAAACTGGTGGCTTTAGCTGTCGGATTTTGGAGTACAGGTTTGGGATTTCGCTGTCTGATTTCCGACCGCCGCCGCCGTTAGTTGTACTGAGAAGACGGCGGGAGACACGATATAGGAGTTGGTTTTGCATCTTCATTCTCTTCGCCTACATTCTAAGGCAGGTTGGGTTCTCTTCCTTCCAAATCCCCAATTTGGCTAAATGATTCTTCTAATTTACACTTTTGGTTGGGTTATTATGTATTAATATAATAATATTTTGATTTATTGTACAGTTGCTCTCGTAGCTCAGTTGGTTAGAGCACCCGTTTAGTAAGCGGGAGGTCTTGAGTTCAACTCTCAACGAGAGCAACGACATTTTTTTTGTGTTTGGTAGTTCGGTCGTCCAACAATTCTACTCTCTTTAGCCACTAAAGATAATTCATTTTTTTGTCTCGAAAAAAAAAAGAGAATTCATTTTTTATGATTTAGTTGATGGGTTTTTGAATGAGTTTGAGTCATTTAATGGTCAATTTTTTAACAATTTATAATGCAATGTGTAATTGGTTGATGACTATTAATTAGCCTTTGTTATTAAAAGTTACATGACAATTTTCATTTTGACAATTATTCAAAATATATTTACTTTTGTATTAACATGTTTTGAGGAATGAGATAGTTTATCTATAACAGATATATTTTTTACAAACGAGAAAAGTGGTCAAATCTAACATCAGATGAGCTCGAAAGTACTCATCTTCCTGATTCATCTTTGATATTATACATTCTCCAAAAATGTCTGCCCCAACCACCCATCTATCCACCTACTTTCCTCCTCCAAATTTGTTGGAAAATTCTATCATCATCGTTACCTTGTCGACCAAGCAAACACACCAACCTGATGCAGATGCAGACGTTTTAAGTGCATCAGGTACTTGTCAATGGAACCTCAACTTTTTCGCTAAGCAATACAAATGGAAAACAACAGGTTACCTCACACAGAAGTGTCATGTCGTAGAGGTTGCGCTTCGGTTGTTCGCTCGTTGTTTTGGTTGTTGTCGAGAGGCATGTACTGCGACATTATCGCCATGATCTCCGAGTCCATGTACGACTGCACAAATTTTTTGTAATCCAGTTGAAATATATGGTTTCTCATCCTTAATTTTAAGGGTAGGTGACCGGGAAATAGAATACAAAGTACATACCCGAAGCCTGTATTTGTAGAATATGTAACCTGCAGCGCCAACTACGGTTACAACTGCAAGTATCACAAGAGTCACCAGCCATCCCAGCTTGGATCCACTTCTCTCTGCAAAATCCAAAAAAATCGTGTTAGAAAGTCAAAAGGATGGGCGCGATCAGAGACTAGATGTTGGTTTGGTTACCGATACAAGTATCTTGCTCCTTGATGTAGAGATGGCTTCCCTTGCATTTGCACTCATATCCGCCCCAAGTGTTTTTACAGGAGCACCCGTCACACTGACAAGCGCTTCTATCCTTGCACTCATTGATATCTGGAGGCCGAAAACGTGGCATCCGCAGATTGTTAGAAAAAAATATGGAAACTCTACAATTAGTGTAGAGCGAAAGAGAAGCACCTTCACAAGTGTGACCGTCTCCGCGGAAACCTGGTGGACATTGGCAGCTTGACAGCTGAGATTCCTGATGAATGCACAGGGGAGATCGGCATCAAAAGGGAAACTGGAACAAAAACTGATCAAAACCAGAAGAAACAGATATTGAACACGGACCAAGCAAGCCGAAAAAGTTCTCCCTTCTTTTGTATCTGACCAGCACCCTCCGTTGTTTATCGTGCATCTTGCTGGTCCAAAAGCTGTCATTGGAAACTAGCTGTGTGTTAGCATCCATCTTATTCTTCTTCTGTACTACGGATATTTAAACTAAGCTGCAAAAGAGGCGAGCGAATAACATACGTTCACAGGATGTATAACCATCTCCTTTGTATTGAACACCCTTCACAAGCGGACACTCGCATACTCTTCCCCTAAATGTATCCTGACCACATTCAGTTGTCCGAGATACAATCAGTCACATTTACAGAAACGGCTTCGAATCTAAGCCAGAAAACTTTCGGACATCGGAACAATCATATTACCTGGCAAGCAGTCACATTGGATTGGACATCTTGCCAGCATCCTCCATTCCTTTCAAGGCACTCATTAGTCTCAACATCTGCCAATACGACATCAAGCAAGAAAATCAGACATGTCAGCACTTCTTCCTGATGTAAACGTCATGCCAGTTAGCAAGTAGAAACGAGGGAATCACCTGAACTAAGACAAACCGGAGGGTCGGTGGACTCTTTAAATCCGGAACAGATAGCCTTCAACACTGAAGTTCTTTCCAATTTCCCTTAAAGGTGAAGAAACCAAAACAGCACATTCAAATTATCTAGAGGCAACACATTCATTCCACTGCAGTTCAGTGACAGGTTATGTGTTTCGTTACCTCTGTATTGAACATTATTTAGAACCAGTGTTGGAAGGATTGTGACGTCGCCACGAGATCCTCGACCGACCTAAGTTCGTAAACAAAAAAACAACGGGCTTATTTTACGACTTTCAACACTATGGACCATGACTCTCGTACACGTGATGAAGATGAAGAAGTCACCTGAAGTTCCTGCTCGGATTTCAATACTTGATTCTCCACATCAGCCTCGGGATCCCCCATGCACTTTTTGATCTTCTCAATTGGCAAATCTGCATCCGCACATTGTGTTAGAACAATGAGACTACTTATAAAGGTCTCAAATGTTATCAACGAACGTACCGAGTGATTTTAAGACATCCTCGGCACATTCTTTGCTGTATCTCTTCTTCTTCATGGAGCACCTGATGTGGAAATCGGTTACAAAGTCCCACCAGACCCAAGACCGGCCGCTCTCGTTGGCGACTCTGTGCACACATAGCTGCCTGAGATTCTCGAACACCACGTCCTTCCCTTGATAGCCCTCCCCGAAGTCCTGCTCGGGGTCAGGTGCGCAATACCTCCCTCCATTGATGCACTGAGACTTGCACTGGCTGCTGAGAACAAAAGCCCTCGGGCAGTACCAAGTGATGTAATGAGGGGTGAACAGAGTGTACCCTCCTCGCTCGAGGATCTGCGCGTGGCCCTTGAAGCTCTTGACAAAGTCCATCTGCTCATCGCATCGGGTACCACACTCGTCGTTGCTGTTGGTCCAGAGCTCGTACTCCACCCTCTGATCAGGGTGGGGCACCGACTCCCTCCAATCCAACCGCAACACCACCTCCTCTTCCTTGTTGTTCTTTAGGGCGTCCTTCAAGCTGTCCGCGAAGGACTTGTCGATCAGAGCGGACGGTATTCCAATCTTCTCAACGTAACCATCCTTATCGGAGTTCTCCTCAGGGGAGTCCATTGTTATCAGAGGCTCGTCGATGGTGTCCGCCACCAAAACCGCTGCTGCTCCTGCCTGCTGCCCATTCCACGCCTTGAGAGCAAAATAGCATTCTACAATTGCAAGTAATACAAATATATGAAACTAAATTCTTGCAAACTGCTAAGACATGTAACTTCATTTATTGCACCATCATATTTGTTGTTCCTGAAATCACTGACACGACTCAATTCTAAATATTCGAATTCGAGATCACAATAGTTAAATTTAAGAAGACCAATATGCAAAGTTGTCCTAAAGTCAACGTCCATATTGGATCCATACACACACACACATAAATATATGCAACAAGTACAAACTTAAAACAAATAAAAGAAAAGATCGGTAAGAGGGAGTACCACCTCCGCGATCTACGAGAAGGATGGTGGGGCGCGAGGAGCGGGAACGAAAGGGCTTGTCGCCCTCGAAAGGCTGGCAACCAAGAGTGGAGCCTGTCTGAGGATAGACAAGGGTGCCAATGAGGTAGCCACCGTAGTCAGGTACCCCGAAGTTGGCTAAGGCGCTGTCGTGCTTCGACCTCATCCCAACCGGTGATAGCACGCTGATGCTGCTCTTCTCGACCACGAACGCGCCTCGCGCCTCCTCAATCATCACACCGGCGATCAACATCGCCACCACGGCCGCAACTGCCGTCTCCTTCCTCCACATGTCTCTATCTCTGTCTCTCTCTCTGTTTGTTGGTTACAGAGGACAGTGTATAGAAAACATATAGTTACCTTCTAGCTAAGGCTAAATGAGTTTATTATAAGGTGTTGGAGAGAAAGGGTGGTTGGGTTAGTTCTGTGAAGGTGACTGGGTTAGGGGGCGGGGAGATGTGTTTACTTCAAAGTTTAGTCTTCTCTTTTGCGTATTGAAAGCAACCCCTTGGAAAAATATAGAAGGATTATTCTTAACCATTAAATGTGACGTGAAGTTAACGATATATACGCTTTATCTTTCTCATTGGGAGATATTTACTAATTATATTTAGTTATTTACACCCTATGATATTATGCAAAAAAAAAAATCGATATTAGCTATTTTCAACATCCATTTGGTAAAATTCTTGGTGTTAATATTTAATCAAGGTGCATTAAAACTGTTTAATAGCGGTAATTGCTAATTAGTAGTTTAACTAGTTGTGTCCAGATCCCGTATGGGTTGGGTTGGGTTCCGTGTGTTCTAAGTCAACCGTGGAAAGCCAAGTCGAGTCAACTTGTGGATAGTCAACGTTCCATCTCCCGCCTTGCACGTTGGCCAGAGGATGACGATTAAACATAATAAAACGGTTCAGTTTGTAATGCTATTTATTTATTTATTTATTTTTAATGTCTCATTTCGCATCATTGTGATTAGAAAAATAAATCTGATTGGCAGGTCAAACTCCACCTATTGGCTACATATCCCAGATATATTTTGGGTACGGTGTAATGATGTTAATAATAGCCATTCGGGCTTCGGCTATTGGTGAATGACCCAGTCATCTCTGATTCAAGTTGATTAACTGTTTTTTTAAATTAATTGTATTGTAATCAATTTGTTAATAGTAAGTCATCTCTGATTAAATTACTCAATTTAATAATAGCAAGTCACATTATTTTGGACGACTTTTGGTGGCAAGTGGGAAGACTTGTTCTCAAGGATTCGGAGAAGCTGCTAATTGGTAATTGGATGGAAAGTAGCAATTTGGAAAAAAAAGGACTCACGAAAAGAAAAGTCTATGGCACAGCATAACAAAAGAAGTCGCATTGGGCCTCGGAAATGGATCGAGTCAATCATTTCTATGGCCCGATAACCAAAATAAAGAGAACCAGGTCTAACAGGATCTGGATTCTAAGGATCCAAAGATTTTGATTAGCCCTAGATACTGACCAAATCTAATTATGTGAATATAGATCTATACGATTCTAATAGATCTATACATGAAAGCATATATTAGGACTTCATATTTCATTTAAGAACATATTCCTAAAACACATCTTGAACTTCTATTTTCCCGAATAACTAATTCAGATTCTAATGGAGTTCACAAAACACGAGAGCCGCTGCTCCTATGGACGACAAAGAGTTATAATTGGGAAATAAAGAAAACGAAAACGTAGATTGCATAAAATTAAATGTGCCTCTTCTTGAACTTGCCCTTGCCGCCGCCACTACGCTTGTTCCGGGCCAGCTTCAACTTCTTCTTCAACTTCCTCCCAAAAGGCTTCGTCGAGCTTGGCTCCTCCTCCTCGGCCATATCCAACTCTGCTCCAACATTCATATTTCACGTTCCCGTGTTAGAATTTCCGTATCCAACTCAAAACATAAAAACTATGAATCTCCGTATCCAACTCAAAACATAAAAACTACGAATTCCCGTATCCAACTCAAAACATAAAGACTATGAATCTCCGTATCCAACTCAAAACATAAAAACTACGAATTTTCGTATCCAACTCAAAACATAAAAACTACGAATCTCAGTATCCAACTCAAAACATAAAAACTACGAATTTTCGTATCCAACCCAAAACACAAAAACTACGAGTTAGTCCAATATCTAACTGATGTGGGATTCTCACCACTCCGATTTAACCCCAACAGCGCAAATCAGTGTGAAGTAAGAACAATGCTTACCCCCATGGTGGTGTCGGCTTCAGGGGAGGACTTGGCGGCGGCGCGGACGGGAAGCTTGGGGGCGGCTAGGGCGGCCTCGAGGACGGCCAGCTTGGCGGCATCCTTGAGGTCGACCAAGGGCCCCACCATCTCCCTTCGTATGGCCCTCAGCCTCTTCTTCCTCTTTGACCTCATTGACTTCGCCATTTTTTGCTCTCTTTCTGCTTTTTCCTCCCTCTTCTAATCTTATTTGGGGTTTTAGGGTTTTGTACAAGCTCCTCCTATTTTACATTTTATACCCTCCTCTCTCGCACCGCCCATTAACTAACTACCTGTCACCCGCGTCCATCAGCCAAGCGTCTATGTCCCGCCCCGGTCATCCTAAACAGACGACCGATTACAATAACACTTCCATCACATTTAGATTTAACGGTAATGAGAACTGTTAACTTCAACAGTTCCGATCCGAAACTAATTCAAAATTTTATTGAAAATGGGATAATGGCTTATTAAATGCATAAAATAAATATTATAATAATCTAACTGATCTGAGATGTAAGACATGTTGTAGATGTTCTATCATTTCGAAACTTATTAAAAAGATCCAACACATAATTTTACATACAAAGATATATTGGGAATACAAATGATACATATTATATAATTCAAACAATATTTATCTAGTTTGATGTGCATTCAAATAATACATGACCTCAGAACAAAAAAGAGATGGATTGAGTTTGGAGTGGAGATCTGTTTCAAACGATACGGAATGAATAGTGGACCGTGGTAGCATGTTGTCATCTTCAACATTGGTATATTTTGTTTGTCATATCAATATTTTAGTACATCAATATTAAATCTGGGAGGGGATATATAACTGATGGACTCTTTGCTAATGTCTCCGGTGGATAGAGAAGTCGTGCTATCACCCCCGCTCAGAGAGAACGATATCGTAGGACATCATCTAGTTGACGATGACTCATTTTACTTCCTCTTGCATATCCTCCACAGTCGACAGTGATGAGAACTCGCATCTCGTCGGCATCCACGACCTCGACTTTCTTTGCCCATACGGAACAAACAAAATTGCCTCTGTTTTTGTAACTGCTCTATTCTTGGATCCTAAAATCTCAAAAGAGAATGAGAAGAGTGTTTATGAGACATCTCAAGACAAACAAAAATATCTGATACATAATTAGCAAAAGATTTGTACATGCCAATATTGAGATACAAATCATAATAATATTGACATACTCAGAATGTCAGTGTTGAAAAAATAAAATATGTCAGCACTGTCCTTTCATACGGTTTGATATAACTCTTCTCCGTACCCAATCCATCCCCGAGAAAAATGTGTTCATTTTAAGTTTGTAAGGATTGGTTTATTTTAGTTAAATTAATATATTTGATTAAATTACCATTTTTTTCAACGCTTCTTGACGCGGCACATAGAATAGATACTTAAATTTTATTTAAATTAATAATTTTTAGGAAAAAGTACACTAGCATTTTTCAAGATAAAGGTCATACGGTTTTTTTGTCCAAATTCAATCCATTTGGTTTATTTTTCAGACATTTTTAAGTTTCAGATAGTCCGAATAAATATTTGGATACATGTCTGTCCACGTGAGTGTCACATCAACAAAAATATCGTCGACATGAACTTTCTATTTGTTTAATTCAGTCACGATGATGTGACATGTCTAATTACTAAATTAGTTTCAAAATCAAAATAAAAAATTTCTTAAAAAATTTCTTTTGATGTATTTCGGTTGGGGAGTCATAAATTATTTTTTTAGTTCGATTGAGTTGATTCAATTGTTGTGCGAACGTGAGAGTCATATATGCAATTTTTAAGTGTTATTAATTCATGAGTAGAATTTAGATTCTAGATGGATATTAAAGATAATGATAAATAATGAAGATGATTGAGAGCTTTAACATAAAAAATGAAAAAAAAATATGGCTATGTGAATTCGTTAAGGATTAAATTTTTGACATCGCACATTTTTCTTACGTATTGTTCCACTATACTAAATATCATTTAGCTTGTGCAATCTTATTACCATGCCACTGTCACGGCTACTCTATCGTCGGAGGAATTTGTCAATGTTTCTCTAGCTTCGCAATTATCATCGCACTCTGTCTCCCTATATGCCATTACGTTTTCCTTCTTCTCTTTTCAACTTTTTTCCAACAATTCTCTTTAGCATGATCACGTTTGTGAGCGTCCGCATATGACTTTTTTGGTAGAAGCATTTTTTTTAACATATTAATTTTATATAAAAAATGCTTATACCATGTAGTAAAAAAACATACACTACATGTCAGTTACATGTCTAATCTTTCGTATCACGTTAAGATTCTATGTACAACAATATATATTGAGGTTTCAACTCATCGGTTGAATTGAATATTGAACACTATGAACAATAACAAAATTGATAACTCTCGGTTTCACGGTACACAATATGGTTCCTTGAAACGGGAACTCTGGTTAGCACGGTTCCTTGGTATAAACATATGCATATTAACTTAATAAACGGTCTATGAAAACTTTAAACAATATTAAATTGGGAAAAGGGAATTTAACTGTGGCTGAAAAATAAGCGGTGATGGTTCAAAATGAGCCAGTTGATAACATAAGATAAAATTAGATGGTCCAAAGAGGTTCTTCAAAGGCTCCAGCTCCACTTCTCCTTCCATGGCCCCGAGCTTATCTTCGGCTTCTTTTTTAGTGGTTATTGTACTATCAGATGTGTCGCAACATTAAGAAAAGTCATAAATTTTCAGCGTTTTGTTCTAGATCAAATAATTATGAACATCGTATCATTTTAATTCAGTACGATGTTAGTTTCTGTGAAAAAAAAAAGTTAGGAATACATCATTATTTCAGAAAAAACAAATCTGAAGAGTGAAAAGTATAGTTTTGTATATGTATCAAGGCACTCATTTCGAATGATGGCCGTTTGACAAAAGCATATAATTAATTATATTTTTATGTTCCTGTCCCGTCCAACCTTCCTTTTCACTGCCAAGAAAAGATCATTAGGGAGTCGAATTAACTGAAAGAATGATACAAATTATGACAGCGGATAATCTGTCAAATCAAAATCATCCTCGTTAACACCAACAAATTGACGGGCACCCGCCTGACCTGCTGAGGGAATACGATTTATATTATTCAGGATTTATTTAGATTTTGTCGGCACAATTTTAGTAAGAAGGATCCAAGAATATTCTTATGTGGGTGTTACTTGCCTGAATTTAAAACACAAATATCACACTTTAAACAAAGGAAATGTAGTTTGTTAAGTGGTAATGTATATGGATTAATGTAAATATATATTTTTTATTTTTGTGAATGTTAAATTTATTGTTAAAAGAGTTATTCCTTAAACAATAATAATCAATTTATATAAATATTTAATACTTACTTGAATCTAAAAATAAGATGTTTTACCCAAAAGATAAAAGGATTAGTTTAAGACAAGAATCTTGGTGGATGGCTTTTGGAGGTTGAATTCGGAAGGGAGAAATGATGTGATCATCTTTAAATGATTCGGTCCCCTCCTTAATTTGGCCATATTATCATTAATCCTCCACCAATACTCATCATCTCCGTTTTACTTTTTTGCGTTTGTGGAGCTGCTTAATAAACCACTCAACAAATTACTTCAACTTTATATATTACAGGCAACACAATAAGTGATACATGTACGAGACCAAGTGGTCATAAAAGTTTAAATGAGCACTAACCAAAATTACTGATAAAAGATTGTTTTATAATGGACTTGTGTTAAACAATAAAAGATTGTTTTATAATGGACTTGTGTTAAACTTAATAAGAAGAATTTGTCACTTATATTTTTGGTGGACTCTGGATTAGTCAATTCACTAATGGATATTCATTATAAGTAGTTAGATATGTTTTTTTAAAGTAAATTTATACCAAGAATTTTTTTTTTTAGTAAAACATCACATGAGAATTTAAGCTCTAAATTTTGTCAAATCATATCACGCTTACATCGCTATGTCAAATGTCTTTTGTTACTGCCGAGTGACCATTTGGTCAAGTGGCATTGTTCCCACTCATGTGGGGTGAAGTCCAGGGTTCGACTCCTGGCATGGACATTTCTGATGTAATAGAATAGGATTTAGAATAGTATCTCAAAAAAAAAAAAATGTCTTTTGTTACTAAGTAATTAGATATAATAATACTAATGGAGATCCATGTGCTAATATAAATATATGTGTGTGGGTGTAAGGGGAGGGGGAGTTTAACCCATGAGCCCTAGGTTAATTAAGACGGCAGATAGGGATGAATGAGAGGAATGAGGAGAGGAGTGGAGTGGGGGACAAGTTAGGTAATGTGATGGGCCACAAATGCTGCAGCAGAGAGAAAGTGAAGAGAGGGCTGTGGTCTCGAGAAGAAGACGACAAACTTATCCAATACGTGAGGCACCATGGTCATGGCTCCTGGAGCTCCCTCCCTAAGCTGGCAGGTTTGTTTGTTAGTGGACTACTTAATTACTAGGTTTCCATTTCACCAATAGTCAAATGGTCTGATCATACTACCGCTAATGCACCAGATCTCATAAAACCTCTAAAGTTAAACGCTCTTAGACGAGAGTAGTACTAGGATGAGTTACCACTCGGGAATTTTTGTCGACTTTTGTGTGCAAAGAATGTACATTTTTGTGCAGGATTGGAGAGGTGTGGGAAGAGCTGCAGGTTGAGGTGGATGAACTACTTGAGGCCGGATGTGAAGAGAGGCCCATTGAGCGCGGAAGAAGAGAGGACGATCATACAATTGCACCGGATCCTCGGCAACAAATGGGCTCAGATAGCTAAACACTTGCCCGGTCGATCCGACAACGAGACTAAGAACTTCTGGAACTCCTCCATTAAGAAAAAACTCATTGCACGCAACCCCACCACTCCTCCTCGCATTAATAATGAGATTAGCACATGGCCACCTTATTGCAGTATTATTCCAAATCCAATTATAGTTGCAACAACATCATCATCATGTGATTATCAACACGACACGGGTTCGAATGGTGCAACTTGTTCGTGGTACGGCGGATCACTGGCTAATGGTACGGACGGTAGCGGAGATGGTGTACTCCAAGAAGCCAGTAGCTTGACCAGTTGGGACCCGAGGAGTAGGATCATGATCAGCAATGGTCTGGATCATCAGGAAATCAGAGAGAACAATGACGTCATCTTGTTGGATGATCTCAGTTGGGAGTATAATGACCCACTCCACTACTTGTATTAATAATATTGTATAAGACGACGACCAGCTTGCTTGCTTGCTTGCATGGGGATAACTGGTACTCCTAGTATATATTTACTATGCTTGGTATTTATGTAATTTGACAGAGAACATGCTTGTAAATTATCCAATCTCACGTTTTTTTATGTGTCACAAACTATATAATAATCGAATTTGACACACAACATATGCCAATTCTTTGAGAACTTCATAAAGTATCTATTTTATCCTGTATAATACAGACCATAAAGTCACTCAGACCTTCAAAAGAATTTACGACCAATACCTTTCAAAGATAGAAGATGTTTACCCAAATAGAAAACCGGGGCCACAGTAAAAATTGTAAATTCGATGGAATTATTGTATATATGTTGAAATATGTTAGGCCCTCGAGAAAGAAAATTACGTAAATATTAAATGTTCATTATTTTAAAAAATACGTAGATGTTTATTAAGTAGTACGCCAAAGTTGCAAGATGGAAGTAATATATTAACATTCCATTTTGGTAAAAAAAAATTAGCATACTTTTTGGGTATGGGAAAAGTGATCATTTATGTTTAATGTATTTATTAAAAGCATGGAAATAACTTATCACAAAACGCATGAAACGTTTTTATGGGCAGTGGGTCGCCGTGGGTTTCGGGAGTTGGGCTGGGCTGGGCTGGGCTTTATTGGGAAGTGAATGGTAGTCTACAAATTCAAATGGGTTGGGCCGAAGGCGGTTTATTAACACAGTCCTCCTGCGAATAGAAGGAAGGAGGAAGAACAAGAAGAAGAAGAAAAAAAGAAAAAATAATAATAATCTGAAAAAATATTTTCCCGGCGAGTATGAAAGAGCTTCCGGGATTCTACTTCGACGAAGAGAAGAAGCGATACTTTCCTCTCAAGGGCCCCATCCCCGGCTCCGGCGCCGGCTCCGGCTTCCGACCTAAACCCCTGCCTTCTCCTCCCATTCCGACAAGACTTGTTCCTACGAAGAGGAGGAAACTCACACATTTGCTCGATTCGAGAGAGTTGAACGCGGCCTCTCCTTCTTCCTCCCGCCGCCTCCTCGACCACCATCTCTCCCATCCCCAAGTAAGTAACCGCCTCCGCCATTCCCCTGTCTTCTTCTTTTTTTAATGTAATTAATTTTTTATTTTTTTTATTTTTAATGTAATTAATTGTAACAAACACAGGTGTGGAAGTACTCGGACCGTAGCAGCAGCAGCATTCTAAGAGCGGATGCACGTGTGGAGCACGTGTATCTGGATATTCAAACCGCGGAAGGCGTTTCTCAGGGTGATGCTCTTATTGCGGGTTCTAACGAGGGATATTTGAGCCTTTTCCGGTTTGGTTCGCGTTGCGAACACGATGGGGAAACATGCTCTCCGAGCTCCGTGTGGCCGGAGATGCAACCATCCGAGTCTGTTCCGCGAATCTTCCTACCGGCACCGGTGTCGCATGTAATGTCTTCACGGATATCTTCCATCGTGTTGCCAAAAAGGCATCACGCCTTTGATGACGCTGATATTAGATTTCGTCGTGGCTTGTATCCTTCCGTTTCTAGTAGAGTGAATTATCATGTTTTCTCGTTGCTCGGATGATTTTTCCCTAACACTAGAACACAGGGTGACCACGCTTGGATTTGAGGGTGTTGGTGGTTCGGTATGTTGTTTGAGACTTGATAGACCGCTGGATTATCGTTCAAACATTTGTTTCCTTCAAACGATACGTGGGATAATACACATGAATTGCACAATTTGGAGTGCTGATTGCAATCACGATGCCAGTCAAGCAGTGCTAGGCAAGTGACTCGAGCCCTTTTTACCTTGCTGCAATCTTATTGCCATGCCTTTGTAATTGCTGCACTATTTTATGCGGATGTTTCTCTGACTTCTCAGTTGTATGCCATTCAGTTTTTATTCTTCTCGTTTTAAATTTTTTGCTTTCAGCTGTGAGGTGGTCACTATCTTTTTACTTGCATGTGATATTAGATTGAAGAAACTACGTTGTCCGTGATGAATCTGATCAACTCTTCTTGCTGTTATAGGTACTGATCTTGGAGCTACTTTGTTGGATGTAGAAACAAGCACTCTATCTCGGGTTTTGCACACCAAAAGTGATGTTTTCACTCAACAATTTGATCAGTCGGTATTAGATTACTCTTTCTTACCCTTCAACTTACTTACCTTTCTTTAGTTCTGGCTAGTTCATGTACACTCACGTAGGGTCACAGAGACACAGACACTATAGCACAAGTGATATTGCATTCTTGATTAACTTGTATCAGTTTTCTGGTAGGATGGACATCTAGAATTGGAAAATTGCGCCTTTAATGACTGAAGCATACTGAAACTATTGTAATATCTTTTCCACTGCAGGGAAATGTTGTGTTGTGTGGACTAAGAAATGGGGCTATCATGAAAGTTGACATTCGAGATCGACGTCCAAGACCTGTTTCTAGACTTCGGCAACATCGTATCCAAATTCCACCAAACCGACAGAAATTGAACCCCGGAAAGCAATGGTTTGAGGTATTGTCTTGATTAGGAGCTGAACTTTATGGCTTGAAGACTTCTTTTGTTAGGAAATTTGGATTTTAGAATAATATGAATGAACAAGATATACTATGTAACATTTCTTTTGATTTGAGAGTATGTTAATGCTAAGACTTTAGAGGAAGGTAGCTCGGGTGGCTAATTAGTTGGTAGGCATACTTATGCTTATTGCTGTGTAGTCAAAACAAAAGTTGTGTGTGGATGGAGCTGTTGGAAATGGGAATGTGTCAGCTATGTTATAGTTCTTCCAAATAATGAATTGCAGTCCAGTAGTGTTTAAATTTCTTCCCTTATAATTATGTTTTCTGAATTTCTTGGATAGCTAAAAGGCGATATAAACCCTTCCGGCATCGTTTGGATGCCTTCTTCTGTGTGTAGGTAAGTTTCTTTCGTTATGATTCAATCTAACAGCCATCTGAATATTATCTATCTTTGCATTTATAAGTTGCTGTCGTTTTTTCTAGCTTGGTATCACTTGCATCAGATGATCAGTACTTTTTGGCGAGCTCCATGGATGGAACGGTCAGTAATTTCTTTGCGTGAATTCAAGTATCCTTTTCATTATAACATAACTTGTTCAGATGATCTCTAGACACTATAGTTTTTGGCATGACCTTTAAATTAACTGGTTGATAAACTTAACCTTCAAAAAATCTCTAATCTCTTTGTGAGTTCTCTGATGGGATGAATTTCGATTTGTTGTTTACTCTCCAGATTTTGCTGTACGATAATCGTATGACTAGTAGAGGTGCTGTGCAAGCATATGGTGGACATATAAACTCCCATTCATTTTTGCAACTTAGTGTCGATCCTTCTGAGAAATTTCTCGCATCAGGTTTGATTTTCTTTCACTATTATTATCACTGCTGTCTCATCATTTACCATTTTCCAGTTTTAATTCGTTTGATGGATTTGCCATTCCTAAAATCGTCACTGTTTATCACGCATGTTTATGTAAGGCGGAGAGGACAAGAATTTTCGACTGTGGAACATAAAATCAGGCGAATTGCTTCTGGAGAAAAGGTATTCTGGTGATTCGACCCCCATGAATGTATCTTGGCAAACTTCTAAAAGTACGTCCCGCTCCTATTCTACCATATATACTTCCTCGTGTTTCGTTTGCAATGCTTGTTGGGTTTTTCTTCAAAACGTTCCTCATAAAAAAGTTGCATGATTATGCAGGTTCCATGAGTGGCTGGAGTGCATGGTTTGGTACGGAGGAGGGAATATATCTAATGCGCTGGAGATGATATGAAGCAAAGGTAGGTGGTTAGGGAGAACGCTGAGGCAGCCACTTCGAGGGCTTCTCCTTTTTTTTGTTCGGTATAGTTTCTGCTGGTAATCTTTTGTAGCCAGTTTACCACAGAGAGAATTGATCAGCTTGTAAAAAATAAGCTTGATAGGGTTTGTCTTATAAGAAATCTCTGATAGAGATAGCTTTTGTTTTCTCGAGTCTTTATTGATTGATTGGTAAGATTGAGTTTAGATATGAAGTGAATGTGCAAAAGCAAAAAAAAAAAAGGAAATGATTCCAAAATTTGTCTTTGACAAATGTCGTACATCAAAGGTAAAATTGTGCCTTCTTTTGACCCATCAATGTGTATCAGGAAATTGCAAGAAATTTAAGAACGGCAAATACAAATAGAAAAGTGGTGGAATTATAATTAATATGGAAGATTAGGATGGTTAACGGAGCTGCAAGTTAGGCGAATTTCTCCGTCGTCCTGGGACCTGGGGTCCAATATGTTCCCGAGCTTGGTCATGGAGGCAGCGAACTGGCCAGGGAAAAGAGTGGGCGTGAAGGCTAGGGTCTTGACAAGAGGCAAAGTCCTGGGATCGTAGGAGAGAGCCCGATCTGAGGAGAGGAGGCCCATCTGTGTGAGGAGGTTGACGTAGTACTGGTTGTCGAACTTGGTCGGCGTCAATCCGTCCAGCTCCACATACTCTGACGCCCATCTGCACTTCCGGGACAGGTAGTTCAAGTACCCGCTGTCGAGGAGCCCTCTTGGTTTCCCCTTTGCGGCGTCGTATAGTCGGTCCTGGATAGCACCGCACGAGCTCCTCCCGATGGTGTGAGCCCCGGAGAGGACCACCAGGTCAACCACGTTGAGGCCCTTGGACTGGAAAAGTTCCAACATGCCAGTGACATTCTCGTGGCCCATCGGGACAAGCTCGTCGGCCTCCTTGTCGACGGAGACCCTACCGTCCTTCCTGCCGTAGGGAATTGCCCAGTAGGGACCCCCTAGGATGACGGTGGCGTCCCTGGAAGCGGCCGTGAGGATGTCGGCACAGGATACGGTTCGAGGGCAGTGCTTCTCGATCGCCGACTTGATGTCGTCGATGACCTCGAACCCTCTTAGGGTCTTGCTAGCGAGGGCACTCCTCTCGCTTCCCTCGTGGTTCAACAGCACGGACGCATCACATCCCTGCACACACACACATCCATATATATAACGTTTGTTTGTTAACTCTCAAGAATTACTCAGATTGTGGATGAATGAGAATGGATTACCCTGACGACGGAGTCGTGGAAGTGGAGCCTGAGGAGGCTGGCGCCGAGAGTGCGATCCTTACTTAGCCATTCTCTTACTTTGCTGTTAATGATGGATTCGACATTGGGACAAGTCTTGAGGTAGTGTTGGAAGGAGAGGTTCCCGTCGTCGTCCGCGTAGCTGTTATCGTCGTCGTGGCCTAAGCTAGTTGTGGCGGACATCAACAAGATGCACACTGACACTGTTAGGAACAAATTACACGACAAGAGCTTCATGGCTTTGGGTTGCTAAGTCAGCTAATGTGTTTAATAATTAAGCAACGCCCTAGACTACAAGATGTTTAAATTGGGATATGGCACATACCAACAATTGAAACTTGTGTGTATAAATAGAGTCTCGCCGAAGAGCGTAGATATTATGAATATGAATTAGCAAAGAATGGTCGGCTGTTAGTTTAATTATAATAATAAATTGGTGGCTAGCTACGTGAGAAGCACTCCTCCCGCCCAAACCTAACCAACATGACATGCCCGCATGTATTTAAACTTACTTAATTAGCTAATATATTATTACTATTAATCTAATTATGTCTACTTTGCCAACAGCCAACAGGTATTTGACATTCTTGAATTATTGCCTATGTCGATTCTCTTGTCAACGTTTCCTTTTGCATCATTTGTAGATATAGAGAATCCTCCGTCCGGGTACATGATCAAATGGTCAATTTCATCTTAGTTCTAACCCAACTCCTTTAGAATGTTACTCGTACTGTTATTATAACGTGCAAAATTTTAGCATTTCCTAGACCCTACGAAATTCATTTTAGCTCTAGTAAATTATATTAGATTTGTCTTCATTCATATCTTAGAGAACTTTAGAATTGAGAAATAATCAAGATTTGGTCCAGCCCAGATGAAGCTACATCGGTTAGGGCCCGGCTCAATTTCACAGCCCAACAAATTCGTTGATGCCTCGATCATGTGCATGACCATTTGTGCACCCAAGACCCGGTCCAAATAGTTTGGAAATGAAAGAGAAAAATTTGAACTGACGTCGTCTGGTTCAATCGTCTACATCCATATAAAGAAAGAGATCTTGAAGTTTCAAGTTACAAAGTAATTACACTCTATGTAACATGCTCATGCAAATATAGACAAACCCAATTATACCACGGAATCAAAACACGAGTTCCAATAGAATAAAAAAAAAATTCCTGAGTTAGAACAATTATTCTAGTTCGCATCCAGACCTAGAATATGTTGATTCCCTAACACTTGTCTTGTTTAGATATATATACTTAGTTACGTTTTTTGATTGGCAAAGGTTAAATTTACCCATTGATAATTAAAAACACAAGTTCAGCTGATATCAACTTTTGAGGTAAAAAAGGGGCTTTAAGATTACTTCTCCAAAAGGAAAAATAAAAATAAGTGCTATAAGTGTAACAATTTAATCAAAGAGCAATTTAACCAAATTGATTAAGGTCGGAAATAACTGAATGTCACGGGTTTTTAATTATCAGCCGAAGCAATAACTCACATTTATATGCCAACATATAAATGTACTATGGTAGAAATAAACCATTCTTAATGTTAGCAATAACCAATAATGTTTTGTATTGAAAAAATGGCCCATGGGTCAAATGGCGGCAGATAAGTTTGCAAGACATGATTATTCCATTGTATTAATTTGTCACCTTCTATTTGGACATAGCATCTAATTCATCTGATAACGTTCATTTATGGGGCACCTCCAGTCTCTTACAAAACCTCTAATCAATAATTCCACACCAGCAAGCGAATCTCCTTCCTACGATCAAATAATTAAGGACAGGTTTACCCATATCAACATCACGCTGTACCTATTTTTTTAAATAATTAAAATATCATTTACCTCAATAAAAATTACACAATGTTTACATCATTAGTATAAGATAAAATTTATCAAACACACTACAATAACATACGATATTTGAATACATATTCTAAGATTTATTAAAAATGATTAAGCTGGTGCTACTAATCCTATAAATGTATATTCTTCAAACACAGTTGCTTCCAAATTCAGTATGATAATTTTTATAGTCCAACTCTAGCCGAAAATAAATTAGTCCACCCTAGAGACATTGGATAATTTAGGAGGGGAAAGATAACGTGTACACTGTACAAGCTATGCCGAGGCGATGCAGTTGAGCAAATCAATGGAAGGAAATATTTGAGTTGGAGCGGCCACAAGGTCAATGCCAATTGTCAGAGCTAGTGTGATTAATAATACAAAAGAATGGTCACGGACAGTGTTCACTCTGAACTGGACGACATAGTTGCTTTCCTTGTCTTATCTTCAATATTGTCATTTCCTGTCTTAATAAAACAATTAACAATCTTTAATAATATTATTGGGGTAGTATGGCCAAGCAAGAAAAATGTAAACTTCTCGATATGCATATGCTTTCAGTTCACAAGTTAGGCATCAATTATTTTTTGGACCAAACATTAAACATGCACCTCATACTTGGTTTTTTTTTTTTTGAGAAATATTAGTGACACTGTAAATTGTAACCCGATTGTAGATTTTGAGAGGATACGTTGTTTTGTACTAAGTTTGGAATTAGTTAACCAAAAAGAAATTAAGGTAGAGTACAAGAAACCTACAGAATAGATTAAGCAACCCGCACCACTAATTACGATTTAGCGTATAATTGAGAGGAGAGGTTAACAGTTGAACAAGTAGTAGTTGTAGTAGGAGTGATGACATTTTGAAGTAATCAAATGGGTTACACTCAATCAACCTACACAAACAGACACCTGGGCTGGGCCTGGGTTTGGTAGCTCAAATAATATGAAAAGCATTAAATATCTTTAAATTACAATCTAATGAATTTAATCATTGCACTCATTGCAAAACAAAAGGATGAGTTGTTTTGCTTTTATTTTGAATTTTCAAATTAGATATGCTAAAATTTTACAGAGAATTTTGCATGTATTTTGTGATTTAAATGGTTCAAAGTCTATTAAAATTCTTATAGTTAGACTATATATTCTTTGAACTACTCAAATTTAGATTAATATTATATTTGGTGAATACCATGTAGCTTTGCCAAATACAAATATACACAATTTCATGAATCATTTCCGTAACCAGTTCACAGAGCCTGAGGATCAAAGAACCTAAATTCCTCATCACTTCTTGTAAAAATTACAAGCAGACTTGGTTTCCATGCTTGAAGCTCTCCCGACTATTGAGGAAATAAGAGAAGCAGATATATTTTTGGTTTAATAAAAAATTTATAAAGACAAATTCGTGTAGGGACTCCGTTGACTTGGTGATCGGAAAAAGCCACATCACTCCCAACCAATAGAAGCAAAGTAGAATAGATGTTAATGAAGATGACGTATACGATTTGATGAGTAGTATTAGGGTTTAGGAAAGGAGATGGATAAATTAGAAACTCAACCACTCTCTTTACCTCTACTCCGAACTAACACACCATAACAAGCAAACCCATAACCTCATTCTCTCAACCAACTACATCTACG
>SOPF01021098.1:0-14389 GCA_012979155.1 Hypericum perforatum
GATTGAATTTTGAAATTATGTCAATTAATCACCGCTTTTTGCTATATATTGACTGATTTTATGTCGTACCCTCAAGCGGACTAACCTTCTATAAAGGTAATTTAGTACAAAAAGTAAACGTCTCCGGAGATAATCTGTGAGGTATGTATCCAAGAGATCCTAGAATTTTAGGATATCTTACAAATTTAACACAGGAAATCGTTATCTTTTTGCCATCATACTTCTAGGTGACATCCTAAGAAACAACTTGTTTAAGAGAATATAAAAGAACTCGCTTAAGTAACTTGTGTGTATTGTTGGAAACCATAAAAAAAGGAGAAAACGGAGAGGGATGAAGAAAAACGATTAGACTGAGAGCAGAAAGTCGACCATCGGGTTTAGATTGGGATGTCATAATTAGGGTTTTGCATGTGGGACCCGGATACACATTTGGGCGAGGTCTACATGTTAGTGCCTATGCCTGACATGATAAAGTGACTCAAATTAATTAATGTTTTATTTCTGGACAAGCCCGAGACCTTCAAGGGCTTAAATAAGAAGCAAAAGATTAAAAGGAGAACATTATTGGTTTGGAGTACAGTTTGTGTTCCCACGTTTATTATTATTGCGATGAACACTATCTTTTGTTTGATTCGGAATATGCTTGTTTCAAGTGTCCTAGCTTTAATTATCATCTGATTATCTATACTACTCGGATATTTGTGTTTGTTTTAGCTTATACTAATTGGTACATAGTCTAATGGCAAATCTAATTTCAAATTGAGTAAATTTTTTTCTAAAATTACATTGTTGATTTTCTAAGTAATCGAATTCAAAATTTAGTTAAAATAAAATAATTTGCTAGTTGATATATGTGTTAGTTGGTTAGGATAAGCGGGTGTGTCGACGATTATGCGTCTCTTTGTGCATATCCACCTGTAATTAAACAAGGCATCACATCAACTTCCTTGATTCACTGTCCTCAACATTCCGACTCTTGATCTGTCAAAAGATTCAGGTGGTCGGTCCAAAAATTCAATCTTCTTAATTCATCGATTCGGTTACATGGAAAGGCCTTAAAGAACTGATCGGGACCATTAACTTTGTCAGCTTTTTGGCAAGTCCTGCCAACTTTACAACGTCTTTGAGTAATTGGGTTTGGTTCCAGAAAATTAAACTAAGAGTTGCCGCTACCTCGGAAGATTTTGACGAACATCTTAGTTTCCTCGAACATCAGGAGATATTTTGTGTAGTGCTAGCGAGTGAGAAATTCAGTAGGAGCATAGTCCCATGTTATGATTAACATATTGCAAGTCCTAAGAGTGGTAAATTCATGGATAAATTATTTTTAGATCCTTAACTTATAATATTTATGATATAGTACTTAATGAAATTTGGTATAGAGTTCTTCTCTCTAGCGAAATATTGGTATGAATTTCTAATGTTAGAACATAGTTTGTCGTGAAGCACATGAAAATAATATTCATTTTTCGTATTAAATACTTCATTGTAATATTTTGTTAAAGATCAAGACCCGAGAAATAATTCTGGTAAGCAAGAGAGTTTATTACAAATAAAGACATAAGTTAGGGATCTGTATGATTTATACTAAATTGTAGGTAGGTTGTGATTTTATTTTTGAATATAAGTTTGTGAACTTATTTATAAAAAAGGAGTTAGTGAACCGTTGATCAATCTTCGCCCCCAACATTGATATAAAATTGCTAAGCTGAAGGCGAGAGCTATTAGTCCTTGGCGGTATATGGAATGTGACTCCCAAATCTTTTTAATACAAAGAAAAAAATTGGAAATATTAGATGAAGTGGTAAAATCATTATTTTAAGATTATCTAAAAGATATTAAATTTAAATTATTCAAAAAAACATCACATTTCAATTCTTGTAAGTAATATTTTATCATCTTAAATAAAATATACGAATTGAAAGTAAATTTCTCGTAGCGGTGATATTGTGATGAGTGTTCTAAATATCTAAAACAAAATTAGATATTCAACTTCGAGATGCAATACTTGGCCAAGTTGCTAAGAAATGGCAAGAACGGTTATTTATAGCGCTAAATATTATTTTTTAAGTAAAAGTTGTATTTTAAATTGTTTTTATCAAAGTACATCAAGAATTATAAATAATATATATCAAAGCAAATTAATGATAAACATTATCAAGAACATATACAAAAATATCTCCCAAAATACAAGTTATTAGAAAAGTATACATAAATACCAAACTACGCTAAGAGAAATCAAGAAAACCATTACACAACACAAATCAAAGAAAACCAAAACACCAAAAAAAAAAACTTGAGCTGCATCATTAACCTGATGGAGGACTTTGGATATATCCTCCTCAAAAGCTCATCGCAGTAGCGAGATATCATGCTTTTTTAGAGATGGTCACTTAGAACTTGTCGTCCTGAGTATCCATATATGCGATTAAAAACTTTAGAGAAAGTACCGATTTCTTCTTATATGGCTTAATCGTCAGTTTTCTTCAGAAAAAAACATAATTAAAGATGCAGGAGTCTATCACAGTAGAAAACCTTGAAAATTCTCGGAATTTGTCAAGACTCCAAGATGGAAAAAAAATTCGATAAGAAGAGACGTCGAACTAATCATAGGGAGCAGAGACCGACGCACCGTCACCTCCCAACCTTTCCACCGATGGAAGGGGAAACTGGCGATGGCAGAGAGGTTGGATAGAGGAGAGGTGGCCTACGACGATGGATTAATTAAGAGGAGTTTCTAACAAAGTAAGAAAATGTAAAGAAGAGTTAATTATGAGCCTCAAGTAAAAAATGGACATAGCATACTACATACGTCCTAATTGATTGTATTATAAATTCAAGCTACAGTGTTAGTACTGCATACAAATTGATTTCTTATAACGTTTTGGCATTGAAAAAGAAAACCGGAATAAAAGACCACTGTGTACACAGAATCGTAGAAAAATTTACTATGGTTGTAATAATAAATTCCAAAATTTTGTAAATTCCAGAATTTAATCGTTAGGATTCACTCTTTCATATTGGAAACATCAAAATTGTGCACTCAAACTCAAACCGTGTATTCAGCTATTTTAATATACTTAATCATCAAGCAAAAAGAAATGAGGTTGGTTTATGTTAGCTCTTTTCTCTTATAAGATGCTAAAATGAATCTTTTTAAAAATCTTCTACACCGGTGAAATACTAAAAATAAATCTTTTTCTTCCTAGTATTTTTTCTCTATCGTAAATTAACTACTAAAAAATTTTACCATAAGATATTTTAATGAGCTCGAAGGTCCCAACTTTGTATTTTCATAGGAGAGAATTTAACAACCTAACTTTGTAATATAATTATTTGTATTGTCGAAATACACCTACTTAAAAAAACTAAAATGAAGTCATGCCAAACCGAAAAATAATAAAGTATGTAGGCCATTGAGGGAACCGTTTGTAATTAAGTATGATCCACCATCCTTTCCTCAAGTGTTTATAAGCACGGTGATGAATGCTTCCTCCTCAAACCTAATAAAATTCCACCATTGCTCTTGATTAAAAACCTCAAACTACAATTCATTTAAGACCCATCTCAAAATGACAGGCTCCGAATCTCCATGTGGAGCCTGCAAGTTCTTGAGAAGGAAATGTGTGAGAGGCTGTATTTTTGCACCTTACTTCTGCCATGACCAAGGAGCCACCCACTTTGCAGCTATCCACAAGGTCTTTGGCGCAAGCAATGTCTCCAAGTTGCTCGCCCACCTCCCCGTCACCGACCGACAAGAGGCGGCCATCACCATCGCCTACGAAGCTCAAGCTAGGGTTCAGGATCCGATCTACGGCTGCGTTTCCCACATTTTCGCTCTCCAACAACAGGTTTGTTGGATCCTTTTCTCTTTGCAGTTTGATCGATCTTGTCCTTCCCTTCGACTTCAAACTTATGAGCTTGAACTTCATGTACAGGTGGCTGATCTACAAGGTCAGCTGGCTTCTCTCAAGGAAAAGGCAGCCCGAACCATCCTTACCGGAGGGACCATGTCAAACCCTAATGACCAACCAAACTTGTTTCCTCAATTCAATCAAAACCTCGCCAACAATAGCATCAGTTATTCCGAAAATGGGTTCGTGGGCTCGGGATTTAGCGTACATTGCGGTAGCTGGTCGAGCTCGTTCGATAGGTTCGAAGAGGCTCCGTGTCCTTTCTCGTCTACGGGCATCCAGGCAGACAACAGGCAATGGACTTATCAAGGCTTGGATGATCTACATTCTGTGGCATTTAGTTACATCCAACATTCATGAGGAGATCCGACAGTAGCCGATGAAGACTAAGACCTCTATCCAATTATGGGTTGCTCATTTAGGTCTATAGAGTATATAGTTTGCCAAGTGAATTATCTCTTACTCTGTTTGTTAGAATATATAAATAAAAGGCTAGGAGACCTAGTAATTGATCCTTGTCCACAAGAAAACCCTAAAATCATTCTCCTCCAACTCTGATCTCGTGAAAAGTTGGAAGTAAAACCTCAGTCTAGTGAGTGAGAAATTGAGAAGATATTTCTTCTTGGGTCATTAGAGTAAATTTTCTTACTGTTTTTAATAAGCTTGGCTTAATGACTGTGAGGTTGCACGCCGATTCTTGTATATATTATAATGCTTAGTGTTATTTGGGATTATGAATGTGTAATGCCTCGTTAAAGAGATTAAATCATTTCATTGTATTATTCATGGCATACAGGTACACATTCTTTTCTGTTAAATGTCATGAGAGAACTATAATTTTACTATGGACAAACTCATGGAAATTTTTTAGAATGTCTCTGAGTGAAGAAAAAACACATTGTAAAATGTTTGTTGTGCGGAGATTTTTGATAGATCAGAGAGCATCACAAAATGACTCGTGCTTTGTTGATGCTTGCCTGGCTTCTCCATATCCATCAGGTAAAAAATGTATTTAATCAGATAGACCATGTAGCTAAATTTAGTATTACTTGTGCAAGTACTGCCTCAGAGAATCCCCTCGTTTTGATACATGCTTTATGATCCCAAGGAAGTTGTTGGTCTTCAGGATGTTCCCGTGTATTTTTATTTCCCAAAATGGCCTAATTTTCTGTTTTGCTTCTAATTTTATATCTATGCCTCACGTGTCTATTCTTACCCGTACATTTTCAAAACATACGGGTCAACAACAATCAACTACGTAGTTAACACGAGCTGATTAGTATTGCTTCTTAATTTCTTCACTTAAAGATTCATTTGAGCTTAAAACGTTGCACTTGTGTTCTTCATGAACTTATAAATGCTAGTGTGGGAACTTTACCATGTTTTGTTGCTGAATTTATGCTCAATTAGTTGTACGATATCAATAAGTTGTTGCAAACTCTCATAAACTGACAAAAACGCAGCTCAAGTACGATTTGTATTGTCAATTAATATTTGAGGGGTTTCCACTCATTGAGAAGTTGTATTGTCGCCACGGTTTATGTATTTTTTCTTTAGAAAATTCAGGAATATTGATCTTCCCTGCCCCTCCATTTCTAATTCATCCAGCCACTGGTCTTACGGAGACGTCAATCTCAGTCTTGAAAATGGTTACAAAATTGTAGCTCAACTGGTATAAGATGCAATGCAGATTTCCGTTTAAAGTGTATGTTGTTAACAAATTAATCGAAGAAATAGAAAAGAAGAAATGATCTTTGATTGGTGTCTTTCTAAGATTAATTGGTATCCTTTTAAGTTAAACTAATAATTTTTTGTGGGTGAAATAATTTTGAAAACAACTCTTAAGATTTGATCAAATTGTGACACTTAGAATTTGTTCATCGTGGTTTTTAGGATCTTCAATTTCCAAGGCTTACAAATAAGTATTCCCTTTTATTTGCAAATTATCTCACTAATTTATTGCATAATCACTTATTAGTAATAATTATTCTCTTTTCTATATAAAAAGGATCAAAATATCGAGATATTCACCGAGATTTCGAGCATAATTGTTGTATTTTGAGAACAATTGCCATAACCGACAAAGCACTGAAATATATTGAAGAAACTAAGACTTTGAGAATAATAGTCTAATTCTTACTTTAATTAAGAAAAATCATAATCAAATACACCACCTTCCAAAAAATAACATGAATTTTTTTTTTTTTACCTCATTCACAAAATGGCTGAGTCACGGTAGTCCGGAAAGTGAAAACCATCAATAGAAGAACCTACTTCTGCTAGGGAAACTACACATCAAATAATCATGTGCAAATTAGCCATACTCTCTGAGATTTGTTACTCCTCTGGGTTCCTGACTTTCAAAAAATGATTTTCCCCCCTCTTTCGTCCCTCCGTCACCTCCTCCTTATGCCGCCACGAGCTTGTGCGAGGTAGTTTCGATCAGTATTTAGAAATGCTGGCCAACTACCAATCTAACCTATCAGACTACAATTTAGAATTCAAAGTTGGTCGAGCAAAACCAAAAAAATTTAAAATATCTTGGACCACTGATTAATCGTGTTAGACTGTTAGAATCACTTGGGTAGACCAAACAGCTCATTAGGATGGTCGACCTCAGGTCTAGCTGATTGCTAGTCACCATGGTTGGATTTGGAGGTTCATCAGTTTCAACTGTCATTCTAATCCAAGTCTCCATTTTTTTCTAAAAGAATAGTTATTATGTTTTGTTAGATTGAAAGTAATAAAATAAATTCTGGTACTTATAAATGACAAAATTTTCTTTTTAATGCCGTTTAGATTTGTTTGATATTTTCATGTTAAATATAATTATTTGAGTTTTCTATGAACCCGCGGGTGGAATTATGATCTAGAAATCTGAACAAATTTCATTCTTCGATTTTTGAGACATTGCTAATAACAATATTGTACATTTGATTCGGCTAAGACTCAGTTTGGACGTGATGAATGTGCAGCGCCTCGTAACTAATTGATTTACTTATTGAGCTTGATCAAAATTTGGAAAGCTAAGACTACTCACTACAATGCTCTTGACACGTCACTGATTCACGTTATATTTATTCATGTATTCAATTCTTTTACTACGATGTTCTCGACGTGCTATTGCTAAATATCAGCAAAGTTTCATTTTTAAGCTAAATATATCAAATTCGAATATATTTTTGAACAAATTTAAAAATATTAAAATTAATTCTAAACTAACAAAAAGAATCATTTTACAAAATTCAAAATATTTATAAATAATTAAAAATTACATAATTAATTATGAAATTAAAATCATTATAAATAATTATAAATTACGTAATTAACTATAATTTCTAATTTTTTGTCAAACATGTTCAATCAAATTTTTTTCTAAAGTGATATGAATTTTTATATTGTAAATTTGTGTAATAGTAGTCATAAAATTTGATCACATAAATTTTTTGACTTAATGTAAATCACAATTGGATTATTTGACACAAATAATTTTATAAAATTATTTAAAAAATTAAAAAAAAATTGAATAGAATAATGACTTAATCAAACCACGCCACGTCGATAATGATGCCAACATGATGCAGTGGTATCCCGCGCCACGTTGACACGCAATTAACGTTGTACGACGTCCCAATGAGAGGTGTAGTCTAAGTTGCTCATCCGTTGGTTCATCTAGGAGACACCTTGTCAGCGTACAAGGTAGGTAGGTTATCATCGATCACAAACTGTTTGATACGAAATACGTGTAAAGTAATTATCTGTTTTTATAAGTCGAATAATTTGAATTCACAAATCACAAGATCTTCTAAAATGATTAAAAATTTGACAAAGGGTTTAAAATTGTCCTATTTAAAAAATTTGATGTGAAAACTTGGCCGAGCTTTACGAGAAAAGTACCTAGAAAACCTGATTTCGTAATTATGTTAGGTGAATAAACCTACTAATTACGACAGAAGCACAAAAGTGAGTGCGGTGACCAGCTCGAGGCTCTGATCCAACTATTGGCATTTCGAAACACTGATGTCAATCATCGTCTCACAAATCCCTATTTAATTTGGGAAACTTCTAATATAATAATCGTACCTGAGGCACAACTAATCCATCTTCATCAGATTACTTGTGACACACAAATGAATCACACGTGCCTATTCCGTCTGTCGATCTCAATTTATTAGTTCATGATCACCAAACTATCTTTTATCCATTTATAATCACTTTTCTACCTTTATCAGTGACCATAAAAAAGGAAGAAAAAAATAAAAGGAAAAAAATATAGTGATGATGAATGTGTTAGTATTCATGGTTAGTCTTGTTCTATTAACAGATTAATTAGAAGACGACTCTAACACTAGCCTGAGGTCTCAACTAAACAAGAAATATAATACCCTTCCGACCAATTTCCGGGAAGAACGTATTTGATAAGCAACCGTGTGTTTTCCATAAAACTTCATTCCCTTTTTCCTCAAAGAAATATTATTCCATTTTCCCAAAGCCATGGTTTTCAACCATCACACGGAGACAATAAGGCATGATCCACCTTCATTGACTATGAAGGTAGCTGATGCCCATTCAATTTATTAGCTACTTCGCTATTTGTGCGCCACATTCGTTTATTAATACCGAGGGCCTGTCCCGAGAAAAAGACAACAGAGTGTTCAAATTTGTTTTCCTATAATTTTTTATCCGGACGTGATAGTGCATGTTTTTAAACTAGTTACCAAAAAATGGTTTTAAAAACAAACTAGTTATCTTTTTATAAAACGAACCACTCTCGAACGCAAGTCCTTGTGTCTATTTTTTAACACAGCGCCGATTGGTTCAGAGTTAATACATTTTATACGACAAGTCGAAAACGTAATAGTACATGATTGCAATGTAAAGCAGATTAAAAAGTTACCACATGAGACCCTCATTATTGTTTTTAAGAAAAACCAAACTGGCCGTCGATAATTTATTAAGTTCTAGGACAATGTAAATGTCGATTGCGGTCTGACCTTTATCAATGCAAATGGCATGATACAACTCGGTAGACACTTTAATTTTTGTATTTCTTTTACTCCTTTCCCGAAAGTAAAGTGGAACATGACAGATACATATAGACAGAAACTTGGACTTTTAGGTTGTTCCATACATGCACTTGGCCGAGTTAAAAAAATATCGGAAGAAAGTAAGAGTTTAAAGAATTCGACAATATTTGATCTAACTCTGGTTTAAAAAAATTATTGCTGGGAGTTATCTTGGCATGGCTGAAGGTGATAATGGAAAAAAGGAAACCCTTCTGGCCAACTTGTACATTTACTTCAATCCATCCCAATTCTTTTTTTTGGTGATAAATCCATCCCAATTCTTAATGTTAATAATTAATTACTTAAACTAATCACCATCTCCTCATCATCCCAAGAGCTAGAGCTTGAAGATCACCCGAATCCAGGCCGCCATTAATACCGTTCTCATACGGTATTTTCTTGGAACAAGATTGAAATGCAATCTCTTGATGATCTCTACTGTTGATATATTGGAGGGTACCAACTATAATTCCATCGTCGGTATAGTTAACAGAGTCGAGGGAGCTCTGAGGAGACATATGATTCGTGCAATTATTGGGCTCATAATTGCATTTTGGAAACGAAGAATTTGCGACCCCTCCTGATGAAATGCTTGCTTGCCACTGATTTTCCACTTCGTGTGATGTAGGCTGGATCATATTTTGTGCAAGTTGAGCCCTCGCTTGCATCAATTGTGCTTGCAAAAATGTCACCTACAAGAATGAGCAAGACCATTTATCACACAAAACTAATGATTTCAAACCCACGGCTTGATCAAAATACTCTCTCTCTAATTATGTAACCCACCAAAATTTGACCAATTTTTTTAACACATCAACAGTTTATTTTTCAGCGTATTTTGTATTCAATCATACATACTCTTAAGAAATTTCACATGAAATCCTCTCACGTAAAACTATACCAAGCTCACTTCAGCTTAGAGTTCTCTTTGATGAAAAACATGTCCTTTCATTAATGGATAGTACTAACAAATTACTCAAAATATTTCATGACATATATTTATTTTGTCAAGATAAATTTACATCAAAGTTTATGTAAGGGTTTGAACCCTATATTTCCATCAAACCCTTTGGTATTTATAAGATATATATTCAACGGGATATTACAAATTACCTGTTGTTGTAATGAGAAAATATGGGAAACGCAGCCATAGACAGGGTCCCTGATTCTGGCTTGAGCTTCATAGGCAATAGTGACGACCGCCTCGCAACGTTCGGCAACAGGAACATGCAACAGAAGCTTGGAGACGTTGCTAGCTCCAAACACCTTGTGAATGGCCGCGAACCTGGCCTGACCCTGCTCCGAGCTGAAGTATGGTGCAAATACGCAACCGGGCGCGCATTTCCTCCGGAGGAACTTGCACGCCCCGCACGGCGACCCCACACCGGCGGCGTCTCTGGCTCCTTGTGTTCCCGCCATATAATGATCACGAGATAGAGACCTTAACTAGAGTACTAGGGAGATGAAGTAACTGCGCCTTGTTTTAGTTTTTTCGTTTATGTAAAGATGGTGCACGAGCAGACTAGGAAACGGTGCAAGGACTGGGCGTGTGGGTGGGGCTTAGATTTGGTGGGGTGGGACTGAGAAGGGAGCTGTATGGCCATCTTATACGGCGACATACCGGAAAACCAATATTTAATCTGACAACATTTATTAGATGGAAGAAAAATTGATCGAATTGATGTTGTCTGTAAAAAAAAACTGCGGGGAACATGTAAGGTGTTCGTGTATGGTTCTAAGGGAACATGGGATCGTGGTTTATTGCCAACTCTCATTAGACAACATGGGGAACTCTATATTTTAATGCCACGGACCAAAAATGAGGTGATCTCTTTGGTATCTGTCATCTTCATTTTTCAATGCATTTAGAGTGAGTATAGTCGTATTTCATTTTCTAAATTTAGAAATTCACTCATTTCTCCTACTTTGAACATTTTGGTTAGATTTCCTAAGAGCTACTGGAGTAAATTACTTAAACTATCTCTTATGGTTTCTTCAATCAATTTTGGTTGATAGCACATAAATGCTTTAGTCAGATAAAGAGAAGCTGCATCGCGAAAATCGTTTTCGACATCCGGAGTAGATACAAAACCTTCAACATTTTTTTGAGGGTTATAAAACCTTCCAACATCATAACATCAGAGTGGATACAAAACTACAAGAGTGGATACGGCCCGACTGACCAAAAAGTGTTTGACTCAAAGATTCCCGTTTGATGCAAAACCTAACACCAGAGTTATGTCTGAACCTTCAACATCCATCCCTAAAGACCGACTTAACATGTACAAGAAACCGATCTCCAACAAACCCCAAAATGAGATCTTTTGGACCTAAACCCTATTGAAATCCAGGGGAGAATACATCACACTTGAACCAAATGCCATCTATCGTCGCCTGAATGTCCCGGAGATCCCATTGATTCGCGACTGTCACCTTTTATGGTGAAACCTCACCTTCAACAAAAACTGCATCTTAATCTGTCCAAAATAATTAGGTAAAACCATGAGATCAGTAATGACTTGCATGACGAAATCAGAGAGCCAAGAAAATAATCCGACTTACCTGAGAAGTGTCGTAGACAATGTATTCGTTATACATCAGCTCGGTGGCCCTCACATTCGATGAAACAGGTTTGCCGCAAGGCACAGTCACATCATTCCTCCACTTGACAAATTCAGATTCCTGTGGCACTTTCTTCCCAAGCCCTTTTGTCGAATGCTTCCCTTTAGGTGGCTTCTCCATATACTGTGAACACGAAAAAAGTCGCCGGAAAATGAATGATAATGTCGCAACAAACTACTGGAAGAATGAACGAAGAGAAACTAACCGTGGCCTTCTTCAGCTCGTACACCTCCCCTAGAGCGACTTCACTAAGAAGCATCAGTCCGACAGGACTTTTCTTGTCGGTATAGCAATACTGAGCACTTTTGCTGACCAGGTCGGCAAAGTAAACCCCTTTCCCGAACTGCAGGGAATAAAATTAAATTTAAGCCTCAAAGAAACAAAATCAATATCACTTGCACATACAATATACATATAAAAAATGAAGCAACTAAATTATCCAAGAGGAAGGTAGAAAAATAACCATATATCCAGTTGCTGGAGCTTCAGGGGGAGCTATTCTTAATCCTTGGCTTAAAATTCCCACAAAGTTAGTCAACCGAGAACCTGTAAAATATGTCATGTCACAATCACAACAACACCAATACACTCTGATAGACTACTCAACATTTAACACTGCAAATCAGAGAGAGGCAATGCGCAATAATCTCAACTTACCATGCCAGAGCAGCATTTTATTTCTAAGCTTTTCACGTACTGACAAAAATTTATCAGACTCGCCTTGCCTTTCGAGGGAAAACACATCTTCAAGTTGGAGACTCCATTCCTGAGACAGGACAATAGTAGAAACTTATTGGTCATAGTTAACAGAGAGCTTGTCACAGAAAATTCCTGCTAGAACTACTAGGAGAGCAACCCACCGTATGAGTGGGAGCATGTGTGTTTTGGAGGTACTTCTCAATAAGCTGGAAATCTTCACAATCATGAGGGAGAGGAGCAATTTCACAATTGAGCTTACTGTACTTCTCATCCATTGAATCGTTCCTATCAGCATCGAAACCTACTAATCTGGCAGCTATCTCAATATCCTGGAGAGCTTCTAACATTTTCACCTACAGACAAACACAACACAGAACAGAATAATGTTAGATCTACACATTCTTCGTGAGAAGTAGAAAACATTAGATTTATACATTATAGTAGAACTCCACAACAACATTCTTGATACTTCAGCCTATAATGTCAAACGGGACTTGTCATCGGTCTTATGGCTATCAACTCCAAGACACCTCTGAAAGTAAGAGATCGAAGATGATGGCTTCCATAAACCCATCATAGTAATCACATGAGCATGGATGGACAAAACAGAAGATAACAAGAATTTAAATAGTTACAACTTGTGAAACAAGTGAATGGACAAACAAAAGATAGAGGGATGGACTACAGAGATTGAAATGTAAAAGAAAGGAAGAATAAGAAGAGAATCTGTCTCAAATGTGACATCAGTTGATGTTCAAGTAAAGCAACTAATAGAGGCCAAATTATCATCCAATCCCACACCTTAGACTTAAAGTCATCTTCATCCCTTATAACATGCGGATGAACAGAAGGGATAACAGTGAAAAATCTGTTGCTGGCATCAACAATCAAGCTTTCTCTGACAGCAGGGTTTTCCATGCTGCTAGTTAACAAAGCCTGTATGTCCGTCAGTGCTTGAAAACCTGAATACACACAAAACAACAGCAGCTACGTTATCCTTGTCGATTACAATTATGCATCCAAAAACGGAATTTTAGCGACTTCCTCTTATTAAGTTCAAAACTGCAGATTTAGAGGTAATTCTGCATGCAGCTACCTTTCTGAATATTGCTTTTGCTCAGTTTTCCAAGTGGCATTTCTGACATGTTAATCTCGAATTCCCTCATTGCAGCTCTGAAGAGCGAAACACCTGATCCGTCAGATAGATACAAGCAGGAAGGCAGAGAGAGGGAAAGAGAGAATATTATCTGCACCTGTATGTTTCAACATTGAAGAGCATCATCATCAACTCTACCACAGGAGGAGGAAGCCTACTGGCATCAGAATTCATTTTACTCTTTGACACTTGCTTGGTAATTCCATAATCCTACAACATTCATATTTACACAGAGTTATTAGAGCATATTCAACAAAGAAAGGGAATACTGAGAGACGGAGAAATTGCATTACAATATCCAGTGGAAAGAATTTCCCAGGTTTCTTCTGGAAATTCTTCTTTTCTTCCCAATCATCCCAAGAATTTCCTGTCTTCTCAAGGAACAAACGCCTGAATTCACATATTGCATCAGTTTTGGGAAACTCCTCTAGCTTGAATCCTCCAATTTTTTCATTTCCAACTCGCCCCCATTTACGAAACACATAGCACTCAGTCCCTTTGTCAGCTTCAATTATCTGGAGAATGTAATAGCTTCAAAAGAAAAAAAGTTACAAGTAAGCAATGCCACCCAAAGATGAAAAATACAATTTCCACCCAAAAAAAAAGGAGATGAAAATATGCATAGCGAGCAAGTAATCTACCTGTTAACACCAGTTGACAAGTCTGACATGTTCAAAGTTGTATTATAAATACTTTTCTTATCTTCAAGGATGTGACCTGTTTCTTGTAATCCAGATGCTTCATGAACAGCACTGCTTCCTTTTACTTTGACAGTTACTACACCAGACGTCCCACCAATGGCTTCAACTTTGTAGTGATCGAAGGGAAGCTTTTTCTGTTTTTTGAAACACTGAACCAGGTAATCATCTCTAACGATTGGTATTTTCATTCTCCTGCCAAGAGAGGCAATCAAAATTACAATTAACAAAATA
>SOPF01021099.1:0-51484 GCA_012979155.1 Hypericum perforatum
GAGTAGATCTGTAATACCTAGATCTATAACTTTGCTATTTTAAGTTTTGTGAGTTTTGTTGGGACCTAGTACCCATAGGACCCCTAGCGAACATTGGGGGGTATAGGAAGTTCGTGCAGGGACCCAGTACCCGCTAGCCTATGCGAAATATCAAATTTTAGTGGGCTATGAGTGTTTATTTTTCATAGGCACTTATGGGAAATATCTAAGGGGGTGACTTTTGGGCTTGGTGATGAGTGTCAAATACACTCATTATTCATACCCCTTTAGTATTTCGTTCTTAGTATTTTAGGTTGATTTAGTCGTGTAGACCGTTGGGTCATGTGTTTGATTTGATATATATTTTGTGAGAGAAATGAACAAGCTTTCCCATACTAATGGGAGATGTTAGTCTATGAGCTCATATGTTGAGGATATCACTAGTTTATATTATAAGCTATCACTAGCTTATATTTGTAAGCTAGATTTGTGTTTGTGTGGATGGAGATTTATTTGGCCATTTGGACATCCCTTGGTAGTTAGAGGAAGGGGCCTTTCAAAACTTGTTCATCCCTCTGTGTGTGTCTATATTTGTGTTTGAGTTTATCTCTCTATGTGTTCGTGGCTCTATATGTTTATATTTATGTTTTCGATAATTTGTGAAGCATATGGTCATCATACATTTTGAGTTCAGCTATGTCAAATATGGTTAAGTTCTGTGGCACGTATATCTCAGACATAACTAATATGTTATATTTTAGGGTAAATTATATCTGGCCCCCTCTAGTTTAAACAAATAGATGATTTCCCCCCTGTATTTTGCAAACTGATTAAAACCCCTCTTAGTTTGGCGAAATTATACAATTTCCCCCCTCATGCCGGAACCAGAGAATTTCTCTGGCGAGGAGGCACCAAAAATGACAAAAATACCCTTTTATTAAAAAACATAAAATAAATTAAAAACCTCTCTCCTCTTCTTCCTCCTCCTCCTCCTCCTCCTCTGTTAACTCCTTCTCTTACCAAAATCAAAAGAGAAATCCTAGACCTTGTCCCTCCGTAGCATCGCCAACATCTTCCTCTTGTGCTTCCTAAATTCGATGACATGGTCCCGAGGCAGCATCTTCCCCACGGTGGTCTCCCTCCTCTGCTCTAAGCTCGTTAAATTTTTTCTTTTGCATAAATTTTTAGGGTTCAAAAAATTAGGGAAACTGAGCCCTATCAATGAATCCACTACGCCGTCAAGTTATTTTGACTCCAGGTTCAACGACATCCTCCGATGCCATTTTCTCTGGGACCTCACTCCAAATTTCCCAATATCTCTGAACCCTAACCTTACAAATAATGACTACGAGAGGGAGCAGATCAGAGAAACTGAGGAGGATATTCCAGCAATTCGATGGCAACCATGATAGAGGTCTTCCGCACCTACTACGACAGCGACTAGGGGCTCACCTACGATGACCTCCTCTGGACCTGCGATGTCGACCACGACTTTGACGCCCTAGAGCCCGCCTTTATCTCCTAAGATGATGAAGGAGGTGCAAAAGGTGGGATTAAGCCGACTCAACTTCTAATGAGATGATAAGCCTTTGAGGTTAGTACCCTCGAAGTAAATAGACCCCAGATCAAGATGAACAAGACTAGTCTCCAACTCTCGGTTTTAAGAAATTGAGGTTTAAGAAATTGAAATTGCAATTGATGTTCTCTGTTTTAAGAGTATTAAGGTTTAAGAAATTGTAATTGATGTTCTCAGTTTTAAGAAATTGAAATTGATGTTCTCGATTTTAAGAAATTGAAATTGATGTTCTCAGTTTTTTTTATGGTTGAGTTGAACAGGATTTGGCTTTTTTCAGTTGCTGTTGGTTGAGTTTTTTTATGTTGGGTGAGTTGGAGAATATGAAGTCGATGAGAGGGACGGGAGGAAGGAGGAAGAGGTAGAGGAAGAGGAAGGAGAGAGAGTAATTTTTTGTCTTTTAACCAAAGGATATTTTTGTCATTTCCGGTACCTCCTCGTCGGAGATTTGCTCTGGTTCTGGCAGGAGGGGGGAAATCGTATAATTTTGCCAAACTAAGGGGGGTTTTTAATCGGTTTGTGAAATACAGGGGGGGGGGAAATCTTCTATTTGTTTAAACTAGAGGGGGCTAGATGTAATTTACCCTATATTTTATCCTCTTACTAAGTATTTCACGATACTTACCCCTTACAAAACTATCTCAGCTTCCGAGGTGCCTTAGTTGTGTTTGATTTTGGAGTCTATTGTTCGAGCCCATCTTTTTTGTTTGAAGTCTATGCTTTTGAGGTCTCCAGATTTGTGTCATCCTTGTACATTGGTATAGACGCTCTATAGCAATTAGATCCTCATTTATGTCCGATTGTTTTCATTAATGGTTTATGTACCATCTTTGTATATGTTGTATCTTCCACATGTTTGTTTAATGTGAGTTTTGATAGGCTTGCTAGATTGCACATGTGTTGTTGTTTGTTGTGGAGTCTAGCACCGGTCACTGACCTTAGCGCGGGTCGTGACAAAGTTGGTATCATAGCTTAAGCTTGGTTGTGTTTGTTTGGTCCTTCATTGAATGTGTTTTGTTTGTACCCTTGGAGCATAGGATCTTTTCGTGTAAATCACTCCTTGGAGGGAAAAATATCAGATTGATCACTCCTCCAAGGAAGAGTATTACTCAGACTGATCACTCTCGGGAGGGAAAATATATGAAGTAGTCATTCCAAGGAGAGTAAATATTTAATTAAACTCTCCAAAAGGTGTTTTTATTCTGGCTGCAACAATGCCCCTCGCATGGTGATGTTTCGAATCATTTGAATGAGAAGGGTCACTATATAAGTTTTAGTTTCTTTCAAAGCTCAAAACAGGTAAGCTTATCTACCTTATTAAGTTCATTTTCTTTGCAAAATTCAAGCTATACTTGGCTCGATAGTCTAATGGTTAAGTTACCTTTATGGTTGACCTAGGGCATGAGTTGTTCTATTGCCATGTTCATATTATTGCCGTTTGAATCCTTGTCCCTAGTAGATAGAATAGGCTTGCTATCCTGATCGAGGTGTTTTTAGTGAGCAAAGTCTTCCATTTGCATATGCAATGGTCATTGCACCCTTTGTGAATACAAAGGTCTTTTTTTCTCGTATGTAGGTAAAGGTTGTCTCTCCTCTTATAGGCAAAAGTTGTTTCACCTCTGGCAGGCGAAAGTCATTTCACTTGTGGTAGACAAAAGTCATTTCACCTCTTGTAGGCGAAGGTCATTTTATCCTTTGCATAGGCAAAGCTCATTCTACCTCATTCTATCTCCTTCTAATTAGGTCATTTTTCTATAGCCGTGTTTGACTTAGTGTAGGCTAATTAGGTCCTCTTCAAAGTTTTTTCAAAAGTTGTTTGCTGATGAAGATGGGTTGGCCTCCTCTTTATGAGAATATGAGTACTTCCTTTAAATGGTCTTTCATGTCTACCCTAATATCATCAAGTTTGTCTGAGGTAGGGTGAAGGTCACTTATTCTTAGTCTTTCCAGGGGGCTTGGTTGTTATCCTCAAAGATGAACTTAGCTGCTTTATGATGAGATAAGGCATAGACCTCCGAACACCTTGCCAACTCTTCCTCCCAATTAGTCTCGAAAGGTAAGCCGAAGGGCTTGCCTTTCAGGAGTGACATTTATAAGTCAGTTTGAACACATGATCTCTCTTTCTACTTGTCACGACCCGTGCTAAGGTAGGTGACCAACACTAGACTCCACGACAAACAACAATATATGTGCAATCTAGCAAGCCTCAAATCTCACACACAGTCATCAAAACTCACATCAAACAAACATACGGAAGATACAACATATACAAAGATGGTACACAAACCATCAACAAAAATCTGAACAATCCATCTCCAAGTAACAAATCCACAACCAGACATAAACAAGGATTTAATTGTTACAGAGCTTCTATACCAATGTACAACAAAGATGGCACAAATCTGGAGACCTCAAAAGCATAGCCCTCAAACAAAATAGACAGGCTCAAACAACAGACTCTAGAATCAAATGCAACTATAGCACCTCGGAACCTAAGATAGATTTGTAAGGGGTAAGTGTTGGGGAACACTTAGTAAGAGGATAAAATATAACATATTAGTTATGTCTGAGATATACATGCCACAGAACTTAACCACGTTCAACATAACTAAACTCAAAATGCATGATATATGCTTCACAAATTACCGAAAACATAAATATAAACATATGGAACCACGAACACATAGAGCAATGAACTCAAACACAAATATAGACATACACAGAGTGATGAACAAGTTTTGAAAGGCCCCTTCCTCTGACTGCCAATGGATATCTAAATGGCTAAACAAATCTCCATCCACATAAACACAAATCTAGCTTACAAATATAAGCTAATGATAGATTATAATGTAAACTAGTGACATCTCCAACCTATGAGCTCATAGACTAACATCCTCCATTAGTATGGGAAAGCCTGTTCATTTCTCTCATAAAACACATATCGAATCAAAATCATGACCCAACGGAATCCATCTCACATAGATATATCAAACATACAAAATCAGCCCCGAGCTAGCAATCTAGCTGAGAGTTTACAAACCTCACATCTATCACAAACCGATCACAATATACCAAACGTATTATATATGCACAATCTCATCTCATAACCAACAATATATGCATAAGATGCACATTAATCAAGATTAGAAACATGCATATAACAAACACAATCAAACTTATCATGGTCTATCCGCTTACATAACGAAGAACCAACGATCACACTAATTTCCAAATCCGATGCCTTTCTCAAATTTTCTCCTTCACCCACATACCTTACAAAAATTCTATTCACAATCCCAAATCACAATAATGAGGTTAACCTCTAATTTTCCAAACCAAATTGCTACCAATAACTCAAAATAACAAACACAGCACAATTACCATGTATCGTCGAAAACTAATCAAACGTGTCCAAATATCTCAATTTCTTTCAACCCTTTCTTTCTTATCATTCATACAACATATAATGATATGTTCAGAGCCTATTCATGGCCATATGTTCACTCAACAATCTGTTTTGCAGATCCAAACACAAACCAAGCTCAAGAGAAGCTCAGCCACTTCATCTGCAACAACCATCATATATATCTCAAAATAAGATCACAACCACTTCAAACAACACTTCATATGACATCCCCTATATGTCGTTAGTATCACAGAGTCTCACTCTTAACCTCAAATTCTCAAGATTCATCATACCAAGCTTTCTCCTTCAACTTGCTCAATTATAGACTCAGACAGCAAGTCCGACATTCAACAAGGTGTATAATACTTTTTATCCAACCAAAATAGGTATATTATACATATTGAGAAAGCTCAGGAAATCCTCTACATTCTATCCCATAACAACTAATTCAAATTCGGAGCCTAAGGACACTTACCAAGTTGTTGTTTTCAACCCTCTTCAATCTGAACACAGCGAGATAGTCCAAACTTCACCCAAGTCTTGCCATAATATGTTCATCCAAATATGGCATATAATAATAGTTACAAAGCTTAAAGAGTCTTCTACAAGCTTTCAAAATTTTAGGTTCCAATTCGAAGTCTAATTACATTTACTAATCATGTTTTCCTCAATAACCTTAGCTGTGTACTTGTTCAATGATGACCAGTTTTAAAATGATTTTCCTGCCGATTCTCTTTTCCAAGTACCTCCTATGATATACCAAAAGAAAGGTATTGAAGTCCTCTACAACTTTCTTAATGGCATGAAGTCCAAATCAGAATAAAATTATGCTTACTATTTGAATCTTTGTTGACCTGCTTCTTTTCTCTCTTTGAGCCTTCTTAGACTTCTCTCTTCTTTCTCTTCTAATTTTGTTTTGTGGCTGAGTGTTGAGCTTTCCTTATCTTCCAGAGAAGCTCTATGATATATATGAAGAGGTTGGTAAGGTCCAATCATAATAAAACCACCTCTTCAACTTAATCTAAACAAGAAGACAACATTCTGGGGTCTAATCAGCTTTGACAAGAAGCAAGCAGCTGGAAAAGGCAGTCTTTCTTTAGTTTTTGTTCAATTTGTTACGCAGCCATTTTGTTCCTTAACATTTCTAGTTTCAGCATCAGTTAGAATTACTCAATTTGGAATAATATTGAGGAAGTTATGAATTCTTAACCAACCATAGGTCAATCTGCCCGAATTCACCAAACATCCTCTCAAGCAACTACTTTCTCTTAGGCATGTAATGGTTGAACTAGGACTCCAATAAAACAATTTCACACCCTTGAACACTTCAAATCACTCATCCAATATAAGCATTTCAATCCAACGTATTCGTACTAATCATTTTTTTCCGAATGTTATAATCTCCCCCTTATAAAAATTTGGTCCCCGAATTTACTTATGAGTAACTTGAAAAACAAAGAACTTACTTTTTTATTCAAATAGGCGAGTATACCTCTCTCGCATATCATTCTCTAACTCTCAGTCCTTAATTTTTTTACTTGCCTTATTGAGCTTATGATAGTCAAGGGATAATCTCAAACTTCCATCCTTTTTCTGTACAAATAACACTAGAGCAATCCTTAGTCCTTCTTTCATTCCATCACCCCGAACCATAAATTTTGGCTCACCCTCAGGCTTGAACCTCATAATCTTATTGAAATAATTCATTGTAGCATGGTAGCATGATAACCAATCCATGCCCAAAACCACATCAAAATCATCCATCTCTAACACATGTAGGTCAGCCATTATCTCGTGGCCATCCGCAACTATCACACATGATTTATAAACTAAATGCACATGAATGTTATGACCTAATGGGTATAAACACCTAATGGATATTTTGATGATAAAAGTGGACTATCAAAAGACTCAGCAAATTGGGGTGATAAGAATGAATGTGCCGACCCCGAATCAAAGAAGACTCGAGCATGTGACAAGCCTATAGGAAGTATACATGAGACCACTATATTAGATGCTGTAGCATCTTTCTTGCCAATGCATACACTCAAGAAGGACCACCACTATTATGCTCCATTTGCTCCTTCCTTCTAGAACTAAGGTTCTCCTCTTGATGGCTTTGGCTAACGAGATTCCTATCTTGTTCTTGTAGTCGAACATATATGCTAGTAAGTTGTGCATATTCTCTTGCCTTAGCAACACGACAATCCTTGATTTGATGTCCATACTTACCGTATCCAAAATAAGCTCCCAATTATCTATAATAAGGTTTTCCCAGATGGTGCTTTCCATACCTCGAATAATTCATCAGACCACCAGATTAGCCTTGACTACTAGATTGGCCTCGATCTCCTGATTGACCGCGAAGACCATTTTCTCTCCCAAATCCTCTACCAAATGCTCCTCCACCTCTCGAGAAATTGGATTGAAAGTTTGACCTTTGCTGTTAGTGTCCAAAGCTCTGGTTTGAACCATACTACGATGGCCTATCAAATCGTTGCACCTTAGCTTGCCTCTGTGTCGTAAGTCACTCATTATCATGCATCTCCAATCTTCTCGCACAATCTACAGTGGCTAAATAAGATTGGAATCTACGTGGATACATCACTTTAAACATCTCATCATCCAGTCCACGAATAAATCTCTTCACCTTCTTCTCCTTAGTAGGCATCAAATGCTTTGCATAGCGAGAAAGATAACCAAATTTATGTTCATATGTTGCTACTATCATCTCAGGTGTCTTCACTTATCTTTTGAACTCAAATGCACGAGCATCCTATAGACTCTTAAGTAAAAAGCAGTTCAACAGAGAAGCATGAAACTCATCCTAAGTCCATCCAGTCGATTCCATAGTTTGGAGCCATACTCCTGCCTCTCCTGTCAATTTAAAGGCTGCTAATTCCACCATTCTCCTACTATCACAGTTCAAGATCTTTCACCTCTTTTCCATCTCATCAAGGAACAATTGAGGATCATCTCGCACACCAGAGAATGTGGGTGGGTCTAGCCTTAGAAACTCTGCCAATGTATCATCTCTAGTTGCAATAGCAGCTTTCTTCTCTGCCTGACTTTGCTGAGAGATGATAAACTTCTCCATCGCCATCATCTCTCGATCCATAGTATCACTACTCCATTTCTATGCTCACATGTACCACCGATTGGTTGATCTATCTTAGCTGGCATGGTAGTAGCAATAGTAGTATGCTCAACTATAACTATAGGCTTTACTTTAGCCTCATCTCGAGGTCTATCGGAGCTCTTACCATGCTCCATCATCTGAGTGTCAATATCTCTACGTGTCACATGCATATATCCTTCCTACTAGAACAAGTCACAATTGAAGAGGCCAAATAAAAGGCTTATCCAATAGAAGATAATATCCTAGCTAAAAGAGGGAGGAGTGACTTATCAAAGTACTTTACCTGTGGAGGGTGACTAAAGTTACATTTTATCCTTTAGTGGGAGGCTACCATGCACATTTTCCCTCGTCCAAAGAGAGGATTGGTAACTTCTCAAAGTACTTTGCTTATCAAGTGTGACTAAATGAACTTTAGCCTCTAGAAATGGGCCTCTATGTTCATATTCCCTTGTCCAAGGAGGAAATTGGTCACTTCTCAAAGCACTTTGCCTATCAAGGGTGACCAAAGTGGTATTTTTCCCTCTAAAGGGAGATAAATTCACACATTCTTCCTCGTCTAAAAGGGAAAATGGGTGAATTCCAAAAGCACTTTACGTACTAAGGGTGCTTAAACTGATATGTTCCCTCTAAAAAGGAATTTAAGCTCTTGACATGCGAGAGTAGTAGGTCGATCTTGGCCTCTTGGCAAATAAAGCATCTTTGGCCTCTCAGTGGGACATGGTTTTTTGGCCTCTCAATAGGAAAATGTGTGTTAAGACAAAGGGTCTCATGACCTTCGCCTAGTAATACCTAAAGGCTTTGAGAGGCAAAGGATGTCATGACCTTTTCCTAGTGACATCTAAAGGCTACGAAAGGCAAAAGGTGTCATGTCTTTGTCGAGTGACACCTAGAGCCTTCGAAAGGCAAAGGGTACCATGACCTTCACCTAATGACACCTAAAGGCTTCAAGAGGCAAAGAGTGCCATAACCTTTGCCATACCTAAAGGCTACAAAAGACAAAAGGTGTCATGACTTTGCCTAGTGACACCTAGAGCCTTCGAAAGGCAAAGAGTATCATGACCTTTGCCTTATGACACTAAGAGGCTCCGAGAGGCCAAGGGTCCCATGAACTTTTATTTTTCACATTAAAAGGTTGCAAAGGGCTAAGTCACATTATCCTAGGGGCTCTCGGATGTTGACAAACCATGTTAAGAGACCGTGCATAGTCTATCTCTCATGAGAGAAGGCGATCAACTCGAACTCCAAATTAGCCACAAAAGATAAGTCCTTGTGAACTTAGGATAAATATTCTGCTCGAATAAAGATAATGCCATTAAGCTAGACGTTGAAGGAGTTTGAGTGCAAGTAGAAGATGAAGTATTACGCCTATGTAAAGGACATCCGAGGAAGGCAAAATGCATCCAACATCAACCACACACAAATCAACTCAAGTTTATCAAGCTCCGACTTTAGTCTATAAAAATATGAGATCTTTGATAACTATAAACATATTCCTTAAATATAATCAATAATCATCGAAAATGAGATATCGATGATGCAATAGAGTATTATAATATTTTATTTACCGGACTGAGAAAATGTTTGATGTATTTTATTCACGTGTCTATGGGAATATCGATTTATGGAGTAGTATAATATTCCTCTAACTTGAGATCAATACGCATGGCCAATGTTTGCACTCCTAACACAGTAGATATGACATATGTTAGGTGCATCACTAATTATGTACATGGACATGGTAATTGAGCCAAAAATAGGATTCATTCCTCAAATAGACTTGGAGAAAATATTTGTCTACCCATAGCTAATTGGATCGCTAGTCATTAGTCAATACACGTCACTTTTGAAATGATGTTTGAAAATGATAATGTGATCAATTAACAGAATGAGATCATATGATTAATTTATTTAAATAGACATGTCATCATGTTCAAGGCTTAATCAAGCATTCATGAATAAAAAGATCGTATCACTATGAGTTTCACATTACAGGTAGTTGCAATATCCTCGTAATGTACCTCACATGTTGAGATTATGTGGTCTATTGTCTCGTCTCGACTAAGATAATTAGTTTTACTAAGCATTTGATATGTGATAGCTTATGAGTCACACAACAAATAGTCTTACTTTACGAATTGAAGTTGATTAGATTAAATATTAATTTGATCAATAATATTTAATCTATAAAAAAATATTCTAATTTCATTAGATAGAATTATAATTGTTTAATTAAGTTGGATTTAATTAAAAAATTATAAATAAATCTATTCAAATCTATTAAATATCATACATATTAACTTGGTAAAACGAATAATAGATTAGATCTAAAAGCCCACAAAAAAAGTGGTATTATAATCGAAAGGATTTCAACTTGGTGCCGATGTTTCCTATTCCTATTGAGATATGAATTAATTTAATATATATGTCAATAGGTCCATGGTTGAAAACACATAAAACAGTAGTGAATCAACTTAGAACTAAAAGTTTTTCTCTAGTTATTTTCAATAAAAAAATTTAGTGAGTTTTTGAAAATATTAATTATCAAAATTCAAATATTGAAGGTTACGTGAATTGTCACGACCCGAAAGGAACGTGACAAAATCTTTTATTGCAAAATGATAGAAATCCGAAATACACGTTCAAAATCCAAAAAGCAAATAATCTAAAATCAATGTTCAAAACAGATTTAAATGGTCCACATGAATGCATGCAGCTCTCTTCTACTCTTGTCTCGATAACCCAGTATCTGTAAACACGTAAGAAAATAATCGTGGTGAGTCATTGACAATCTTTCTCCATAACTCTAGGTAAAAGTACTATCGTAATTCTGCATAATAATAGACGATCGGTCGTTTATAATATCTTCCTGGCATACGCCAGAGATGGGTGGAGTGTGCCACCCCTAGACCAGCCCGAAGCTCTGGCACACGCCAATCATCACCTGGTGCGACCAAAAGCTAACGAACTAACAAACCTGGCATGCGCCAGTTAAATAGCAGAGTTGTAGCAAATTGCAATAAGAGTAAGTAGGGATGTCACTCCACAAAGATTGAGGTGTTAGGCCTACTCTAAGGTTTACATACTTACTAGGATCAAATTATGAAGTTTGTAGTTGAACTTAAGTGATCTAAAGTCTTAAACATCAAGTATCAAGAGCATAAGAACAAGCACATAGATAGTTTATAACACAAAACAGATTATCAACAACTAAAAAGCTAAAAGCGAGCTAAGTACCTTAAACCAGCAACATAACCATAAGATAAAGAGGGGTCTAAGTATATGTGATGTGATCCGAGTGAATCAAAGGCAACCTCAACCACACTTTCATGCAAGATGAGTCTAAATTGTCACTTAACTAAGCTTAGAAGGTTAGATATGTTCTTTCGACCCTACCAACTAAACTAAATTACGTACCCACTATAAGCTCCACTCCAAGAACAATCAGTAGGTTACCAAAGAGATTTCTCTCCTAGCAAGAGTACTAATCATCAAATCAACCTATCCATCAATTCTATCTCCTTTCGGTCTCAAGTTTTGACTAGCTACTAAGGCTTGGTGATCAAGCAAGTCTAAGCAATAGGATCAAGCACATCGATAAAAACACATACATGAACATACACAACTCTCATCAGTGTCTACATCCAAGGTAACAAGGCACCAAACTCAAACAACTACTTACACATACTAATATTTAACATCATAAGAAAAAAACATAGACAAGAGTAAAATGGATGGAGACTTATCAAAGCTCCAAGCTCCCCCTCTTCAAGTCCACTTTCTTCTACAAAAAACCAACTTTTACTTCTGTGTTTTTGTCCAAAGTTTTTTCTCCCTTAGTTTACAAAACAAAACTAGCATATATACTAAGCAACTAATGGAATAGTAAACTAAATATCTAATCTAACTTATCTACTAAAATATCTAACCTAAAAATATCTAAAAAGAGTTAGCCATTGTCCCTCTTTCCTTTAGAAAGCCCTAAACTGCCCTTGTCAAGTCTTGTCATTTGTTTGTCCAACACTCATCTTTATTTTTCTTCTGTCCGTCTAGTCTGGTGTGCACTAGCTTTAAGTGCCGTGCGCCAGGTCTTCGCATTTTCTCTCTTCGAGGCATCTGGTCATCTGAGTGAATGGTCGTCTGAGTAACGGATACTTGGCGTACGCCATAGAGGCATGGCGTGTGCCAGCTTCTCGTGATAAGCACTCATTGGCATCGCAACTTCCTTCTCGTCCATACCTTCGCGTGTTTGTCCTCCACTTCTTCTTAAATATGCTCCTAAAAACAAGCAAACTTAATGAAAAACAATAAACTTAATGTACAATAAACTTAATGTAAACACACAATGAACAAAAACTAACACTAAGACAACTAAAATATAACTAAATCAACCTAAAACACTAAGAACGATCAACTAAAAGGACACAAATAATGAGTGTTTTTGACACTCATCACACCCCCACACTTGAATCTTTGCTTGTCCCCAAGCAAAAACTCAAAATGCGGACAACCCAAACCAAAATCAAATACAAACAAACAAACACCAAACAAGGTAAAGACATAGCATGAATAGATCAACATTTAACTTCCCTCAAAAACATCAACTCGCATCACAATTAAATCATAATCTAAGTTAGTTCTTCAATCCATAACACAAAGCACAATGAACTAGTAGGCACCTAAGCACTCAATTGTTTAAACAAGTGTTAACTATACATAAAAGACACTAGAAGGTTGACCTCACAAGGATAGAGAAGTATTTCACTCATATATGTATGGTCAACTTCCTATCACTCGCATACATGTCAATGTACTCAAAGCATCCTACGTCCTACTCAGCGTTATCTAAAAGCTACAATGGTTACTAATAATCGAGGGGTCTTTTAATTGGGTTATAATGGGGCTTGAGGTAAAAGTGAGGTATAATATGTGGATAGTGGCTAAACCATCCAATCTGAGGACATGTCACAAATGTAACTAATCACTCGTCTAATCTAAAAATCCTCACATATATAACATAAATAAGCACACTCCCCAAATATCCCAATTTCCTAAGACCGTGAAGCACAAGTATAGCCTAGACCATATGCCTTATTCAAATACAAATTCTTTTTCATTTCTTTTTCTTTTTCTCTCTTTTTTTCACATAGACATAATATTCACAAACTTTACAAACTTAGCACATTCTAGGCAAAGACTCGACTTTTAACACAGCCATACTACCACATCCCAACATATATAAACCAAATTAAACCCAAGCTATCGACTAAACCCAATACACATACCAACCTATAAGTCCTCGAATTAGATGATCAAAGGTAAGGAAGATGGATGATATAAGGTTTGCAGTCGGCTTCCTAATCTACGATCAAGAAAAGGCTAGGCTCAAATGGTTTAAACACGGATATAATGGGGATTTTGTCTCTAAAGCTCTAGGCTCAATGTCAAAGAATGCCCCCATCTTCTCACTAACTTCCACGCAACCTAGACTACGATAAGTACTAGTAGGATACCTCGATCAACTGACTAAGTATGCACCTCATGAAAAATATAGAGATGGATGTCTCTTCCTTTGGCTCAAATACTCACAATGTACACTCATCAACCCTCTAATCAAGTCTATATAGTGAAACCACTAATCTAAACAATAGAGTGCGAGATTTCTACCCAATTCCTAGGCTTTGTGCTCGAATTAAATTCCTAACTAAGAAAATGATAAAATTCTAACACAAGTTAAAAAAATTTGAGGGGGATCAAATTTTTGAAAAATTCATGCCAAGTATAAACCTAAATAAAACAACCTAACATGCAGACATACTAAACAATCTAAAAGAAAAGAAAGATTCTGAGAAGGAACCCTCCCCCACACTTGAAAGACACATTGTGCTCAAGGTGTCTAAGATACCAATAAGCACCTAATCTAAAAGAAAAACAAGGGTGAGATAGTTTTATCTTGATGACCTAGTACGTTAAGAAGCATCAAGGAGATTGAACCTTGAAGAGCTCAAAATGGGAACACTTCTGTACCAAGTCACCAAAGATATGAAAAAAAATCTCAAAACAAACATACACAAACAAACATGCAAAAGAATAACTCACTAATGACTTGTTATATAGACTACCTGCTTGTGACCTTTTCAGCTTTAAGTCTAATAGGATCACTGTCTAGTAGCATAACACAATCATTAAATGAGTTACAAACACACAACACAAAAACAGAGTCAAAATACAAGAAAATAAACAAAAAAAGAAAACAAATAAAGAAAAATACAAAAGTAAAGAAATAGGAGCTCCCTGTCAATCATCAGAAGCTGGAGGAGGTGGTGGTGGGAATATAAAACTGCTGCCAAAGTTCTCTGCCCAGATGCACATCTACTCAGCATACGCTCGCTGCTACTTGTAATGCTCCCTCTGGAATGCCATGTGAGCTCTCTGATTAGCATAGAACGTCCTCTGCTCCTCTATTTAAGCTTTAAGCTTGACCTTCATGTGAGTATTGTAGTCGTATTGGTCGTCCCATCCAGTTGTGTTGCTAACTAAGTAGTCCTGCAGTTGCACGTTGTATCCATGAAGCCGCTCTTCGTGACTATGTAGTTATAACTGCATTACAGCTAACTGGTCGCTAAAAACTAAATATCTGACTGCGAGTCAGGCGCCTGATAACTCAGCCCTACATTATCATGTTGGGCCTAGTACTGATGGCTCGGGCCTGCCTGCTACTCCTACTATGCCTCTTTCTATGCTGGCACCCTACCTGGTGCCCCAAGGCATAACTGGACTGCCTGTCTCTCCTCTTAAGGCTTGTACTCAACGACTTCAACTCTATCGATCATCGTCTTCTTAATTAGCTTGCTCATATGGAGCTTCTCGATGCCAAGTGGCACTGGCTCCAAAACCATTCCACAGAAATCTGCAAACTGCCTCGAAAAATGGTGATGTGCAATGCAAGAAACAATATGAACTAAGTACAGATACCTAGGTTCCCTATCGCTAATAGATCTAGCAAAGCAGTCGACAATCATAGCAAAAGTGCTAAAGGGAACATCATGGCATAGGCAATTTATGGCATACAGCTGAGATCGGAAGACTTTAGACTCTTCCCATTGACCACTAATGGTCAGAGTCATAAAGTGATGGAGGATGCCTAGATATGGTTCTCTAATCAGCATATTAGGCGCCCTCTCTGACTCGTATCTCTCAAATCCTATGATCTTGTGCCATGCCCGATAGGCCTAACTAGTGGGAGAGAAGTCTAATGTACCTGGTCCAGCCTTAAGGCTGAAAAGATCGTTGAACTCAACCTCATCCATGCTAAAATTAGTGTCAAATACACGTGCAGTAAATGATTATCTATTAGCCACAACCTGCAATGTGCAATAGAATTCTTACTCTAATTCTTGCCTAGCCATAATCTCTCTATTCCCGAAATATCTCCATCCTAGTTTCCTAAAAGCTGACCTCAGTTGTCTATCTACCCCTAGTTACTGATATCTTCCTAATCAATCGTAAAATGACCAAGGGCACTGAGGCGAGAAAATTTTTGATACCTCTCTCCCTCCCAATCATGGAAGATTATGCAGGGAGCGTTGTAGCGTCTGTAGATATCTTGAGGTGGAGATCCAGGAGGAGAAGGTGAAGGGTTTCTTTGGTGCTTCCTCCTATCTCCGCATGGAATCAGGCTAGATCCTGTAGCATCCGCCATTGTAAACTTTGTTTAGGACCTTGGAAAGTGTGGGTAAATGGTTTAGGAGTGTTGGGCTCATGAAATTTGGAAGTTTTAGAAGGCATGAATTTTTGTAATTTGAAAATTTATGAAGAAACTCGACTGCCCGAGAGCTTTATAGTCGAATCTGCCCAAACCTAGCATATGCTAAGTCCGTTGGCGTGCGCCAGGTTCCTCCTTTCGCACAACTCTGGCGTGCGCCAGTATTTCTGGCATGCACCAATAATTTTGGCATGCGCCAGAACCTCCATGTTCATAAGATATGGCAGCGCCATATGTACAATTCGTAAAAACTTAAAACCTAGGATACAAACACTAAAACTAATATAATAAACATAAGAAAAGGACATCTAATCTTATTTTTTGGCTTTTATGTACGCTGCGTTCCTAAAAAGCTTGATAACTAGACGCCCCATCTGCATGGGTCAAAGGTGCAACTTCGACATTCCTAATTCACACAACTCACGAATGGCATACCATGACAAACTACCTCTTCGTGCAACCTTTTTGGCTTCAAGCCTATTAGTATCACTATATAGTAGCACAGTACGCTCATTTTGCGAGTTAGTGCTATTCTTGCTACATTTCCTGTCATATTCCAATTTTCTGCACCTTGGACAAAATTCAAATCTCTTCATCCTCCTCTTGAAGACACTCTTTGATGTTCCTCTAGAGTGTCTCAAGAAATTTTCTTCTCATCTCTCAATTCTTAAGGTCTCTTGTGCTCGATGGAGAATGATGAGACAAATGTCAATCGGGATCTTCTTAGTAACTAAGACACTGACTAGACAAATATACTTAGCGCAAAACATCCTGTTCTTTATTCTCTGCAGGTAAAAGAGCCTTACTTTGTTTCAAAAGGTCAAGCACTGGATTGCATATTAATCGATTGCACCTCTGCATCTCGATTAATATAGCCCCCTCCAATGTAAATTTTGCATCGTTGGCTGTTGACTCGAAAGACTATCCCATCACTGTTTTTCAAATCAAGTGCTCTGAAAAGGAACACTTTAACAATTTGGTAAGGGCTGCTCCACTTGGATATGAGCTTCCCCAGGAAGAGTCTTAGTCGTGAGTTATAGAGAAGAACATGCTGCCCCTCCTTAAAATCTTTCTTGATGATAAGGGCATCATGTCTTCTTTTGGTCATTTCCTTGTAAAGCCTTGAGCTTTCGAATGCCAAGTCCCGTATTTCATCCAACTCTTCAAGTTAGAGGATTCTACATTCTCCAGCCTTTTTGTAATCGTAATTAAGGGTTTTAATGGCCCAAAATGCACGATGTCAAGCTCTACTGGAAGATGGCATACTTTGCCATAAACAAGCCTATACAGCGACATTCCTATAAGTGTCCTAAATACCATGCGATAAGCCCATAAGGCATCATCGAGCTTGTTCGACCAATCCTTCCTTGCTGTTCTGACCGTCTTTACCAAGATTTTCTTAAGCTCTCAATTTGATAGCTCAACTTGTCCACTGTTTGGGGATGATAAGGTGTTGCCACCTTGTGCGTCACCCCATATCTCTTAAGCAGGACTTCAAATTGCTTGTTGCAGAAATGTGACCCACCATTGCTGATTATTGCTCGTGGCACACCAAATCTCGAAAAAAGCTTCTTTAGAAATCGGATAACTACTCTAACATCATTTGTTGGTGACGCTAAAGCTTCTACCCACTTTGAAATGTAGTCTACTCCTACCAAGATATACTTATTGCCATATGATGTTAGGAAAGGACCCATGAAGTCCAATCCCCAAACATCAAAGAGCTCAATCTCTAAAATTCCAGATGATGACATCTCATTCCTCTTTAAGATATTTCCCATTCTTTGGCAGTGGTCACACTACTCAACATAACTACGTGCATCCTTGAAGATGAAAGGCCAAAAGAAACTGCATTTGAAAACTCGAGATGCAGTTCTTGAAGCTCCATAATGACTTGAGTAGGGAGTGTTATGGAATTGCTCTAAAATATTTTCTACTTCCTAACTAGCAATGCAACGTCAAAGAACCCTATCACTACACCTCTTGAAAAGGTAAGGATCATCCCAAACATACATCCAAACATCCCGTAGAAATTTCTTTCTTTAGGGATAACTCAGATCTGTCGGAATAATTCCTCCAACTAAAAAAGTTGGCATAATCTGCATACCAAGGAGTTTTCACTCTACTCATTGTCATAAGAGTTTCATTCGGAAACTCTTCTTGTATATTCCCTTCAATCTCCATCCTATCGCTTTTCTCTAACCTAGAGAGATGATCTGTGACAACATTTTTAGCTCCTTTCTTATCCTTAATGGACAAGTCAAATTCTTGTAGTAACAAAATCCAGTGCATCAAGCGAGGTTTCGCATCTTGTTTTGAGAAAAGATATCTCAAAGCTGCATGGTTAGTGTAAATTATCTTTCGAACCAAGCAAGTATGGTCTGAATTTGTCACATGCATAAACAACTGCAAGCATCTCATTCTATATGGTTGTATAATTGAGTTGAGCTCCTACCAATACTCTACTAGCATAGTAGATAACATGGAGCTTTCCTTCTTTCTTTTGTCCAAGCACACAACCCAAAGCTAGATCACTCACGTCACACATCATTTTGAATGGAAGTTTCCAGTCCAGTGATGAAATCATTGGAGCTATGATAAGAGCTTTCTTTAGAGCATCAAATGCCTTAAGGCAATGCTCATCAAAGTTAAAGGATACATCTTTAACCAGTAAATTTGTTAGAGGATTAGAGAGAAGTTCTTGATGAATCTTCTGTAAAATCCAGCATGACCCAAAAATGTTCTAACTCCTTTAACGGTGGTTGGTGCATCCATTTTCTCTATTGCTTCAGTTTTAGCTCTATCTACTTCCATACTAACTCTAGAAATCTTGTGCCCTAGGACTATCCCTTCATCTACTATGAAATGGCACTTTTCTCAATTGAGCACAAGGTTCTTTTCCTCACATCTCTTCAACACCTTGTCTAGGTTGTCAAGACAATGATCAAATGAGTCTCTGAAAATAGAGAAGTCATCCATGAAGATTTCCATAATCTTCTCGTTCATCTCCCAAAAGATAGACTCCATACAATGTTGAAACATTGCTGGGGCACAACTTAATCCAAAAGGTATTCTACGATATGCAAAATTACGAAAGGGACATGTGAAAGATGTCTTCTCTTGATCTCTGGGGTATATTACAATTTGGTTGTAACCAGAGTAACCATCCAAAAAGCCATAATAAGAATACACCATTATCCTCTCCAATATTTGATCAATAAATGGAAGTGGGAAATGATCTTTGTGTGTGGCATCATTCAATTTATGGTAATCGACACACACTCTCCATCTGGTCACAGTTCTTGTTAGAATGAGCTTCCCTTCCTCATTGATCATAACTGTCATTCCCCTTTTCTTGGGAACACAATGTATTAGGCTAACCCATTCACTATCCAAGATCAGATAGATAATTCCTGCTTTGAGGAGTTTTATCACTTCTTTCTTAATAACCTCCTTCATATTAGGATTGTCTCCTTTGTCGGTCTACTCTTGGCCTCGCTCCATCCTCCATGTGAATGTGGTGCATCACAATTTCTGGGCTTATGCCCTTGATATCGGATATTTACCAAGCAATGGCTTTAATCCGTTTGTTCACAACCATGAGCACTTTTTTTTCTTCTTCCTTAGTGAGCTTATTCGATATAATAATCGATAATCTCTCTCCATCTATTAAGAAAGCATATCTCAGATGCGAGGGTAGCTCTTTCAGTTCTAAGGAAGAAGCTTTTACAATGGAGGGTAGAGTACGATATTTCAAGTGAATTTCGAGCTCCTTAAGTAGACCTTTCTTGTCAATTTCCTCCTTAACTTCTTCTACAATATCCTCCTCTTCTTTCTCTAATTCTTTATCCTCAATTCTAGAGATGTTTTCCTTGCAGAACTCGAGGATACACTCATCTATAACATCAATTTTCATGCACATCCCTTCATCAAGAGGATGGCACATAACACTTGTTAAACTCAACCTTCTCATCTCCAATTCTTAGCACCAACTTAACATTATGCACATCCACCAATGCATGTGCAGTGTTTAGGAATGGTCTACCATAAATCAGTGGACAGTTCTTATCCTCTGAGAAATCCAGAACCACAAAGTCAACTGGAAAGATGAACTTGCCAATCTTAACCAGGACATCCTCAACCATACAGAATGGTTTCTTAATTGTTTAGTCTACCAACTGGGAAAGCATAGAAGTTGTTTTAACTTCACATAAACCTAGTTTTTGAAATGTAGACAAAGGCATCAAGTTGATACTTGCGCCTAAATCACAAAGACATTTAGGAAACTTAGTTTCACCAATGAAACAGGGAATTGTAAAATTCCTCGAATCTTTTAGCTTCAGCGGAAGATTCTTTGATATTAGAGAGCTACAACTAGCCATAAGGGTAATTGTCTCTCCATTTTCCCATTTCCTCTTCTTAGTGACGAGTTTCTTTAGAAACTTGGTATAGTGTGGTACTTGATCTAGCATCTCTAGAATAGAGATGCTAATCTGAACATTCTTCATTTTCTCCATAAAATGGAGAAATTTTTCATCCATCCCTGACTTTCGCTTAACCTTCTGAGGATAAGGTAGAATGGGGACTATTGGTGGTGGTGGTACGTAAATTTCTTCTTCCTCTGCAATTTCTTCATGCAGGACCTTTTCCTTAGAACTTCTTCCTCTATATCCTTGTTTAGACTTTCCATAACACTCTCCTTAGCCTTCTCTTTGACTTTTTGAGAAGCTAATTCCTTGCCACTTCTTTAGGTGATTGCATTAACTTGGCCTCGAGGATTTACTTCAGTAGAACTTGGGAGAGAGCCAGATGCTTTATGTGCATTTATCTTTGCAATTTCCCCAAGTTGTACTTCCATGTTACGCACGGCAGTAGCTTGCCCTTTAAGAAACTATAATAAATTATTATGCCTTGCTTCCTGGGTAGCTAATGCCTTCAAGATTTGACTTTGGTTGTTAGATGAGTCTCTAGTTTGTTGGATGAACTTTTCAACCTTGTCAAATTTGTTCCTCAAGTGCTACCATTCTTTCTCCTAAGAATCCACGTGGTTGAAAACCAGGTGGTCCTTGTTGTGAGACGCGTAAAGGCATTCTTTTATTAGGAATGATTGCCATACTGTCATCATTGTTTCTATCTTTCCATGAGAAGTTAGGGTGTTTTCTCCAACCAGGATTGTATGTAGAGGAATATGGGTTGTTTACCATTCAGTTTCCTCCTTGTCCTTGACCACTCACAAAGTTGACCTGCTCTATAGATTGGCTCATCATTGCACATTGACTAATCTCGTAGCCAGAGTTGCCACATGCTTTGCAATACCGTTGTAAAGCAACAGCATCAACTTTGTTTAGAGTCAATTTGCATAATTGTTTTGCCATCAAGAATAATTGTGCTTGAAAAGACGAGGAAGAATTAAGTTCAATAATTCCTCTTCTCTTACTCCGCTCAATTACCTCCCTGAACTCTCTAATGGGTTGTTTCTTTCTCTCATTTGTGTTTATCCTATTTGTTGCTGCTAGCTCTTCCAAAATATAGGGGCTTCATCCCTTTCCTTTCTCAGGAAGTTTCCATTGGATGCTGAATCAACATTTCCCATAGTTGTTGGCGATAGGCTAAAATAAAAAGTCTTAAGAAAAGACTCCTCAGATAAACCATGGTGTGGGCATTTACATTGTAATTCCTTAAATCTCTCCCACGTCTCACTCAAAGACTCTCCTTCATATTGTTCAAAGTTTGTTATCTCCTTAACGAGCTTGTTAGTCTTTGAGTAGGGGAAATATTTGTCAAGGAAAGCATTTTCCAATTGCTCCTATGTGGTTATTGGAGTACCCTTAATTTGCTTATATCACAGCTTAGCCTTATCCCTTAATGTATAAGGAAATATTCTAATCTTAACAACATCATCAGACACTCCAGGATACTTAAAATTATCAGTTAATTCCATGAAGTTCCTCAGATGTTCATTGGGATCTTCATTAGGTAAACCATAGATTTGATCTCAAGTTTGAAGCATATGAATCACGGCAGGCTTAATTTCAAAGTGGTTAGCTTCAACAGCTGGCTGTTGTATTCCAATTTTTGCTCCTTCGTATGCTGGTCTCCCATGGTCCATTATAGAATGCCTAGGGGCATGTACTCCAGCCCCTTGATCCTCTTGCCTTTGATCCATTCTTTCTTTTTCTCGTCTTTCCCTATGCAATGACCTTTCTAACTGCGTTATTTCTTCTTCAATCTCCAATGGAGAAATATTGGTTGAATGGGTTAATGGCATGCATGTAACTTGTCAAGCAAGACAAGTTACTTGGTTAAAAAGTAAACAAAAAATATAGAAAAATAAAAATAAAAATATAGTAATATATACTTATCCGAGTTCGTAAACCGAATTGAGAGTCTAAATTCTCAATCCCCGACAACGGCGCTAATTGACGATCTTTCTCCGCAACTCTAGGTAAAAGTACTACCATAATTCTGTATAATAATGGATGATCGATCGTTTATAAGGTCTTCCTGGCATATGCTAGAGATAGGTGGTGTGCGCTACCCCTAGACTAGCTCGAAGCTCTGGCACACACCAATCATCACCTGGCGCGACAGAAAGCTAATGAACTAACAAACCTGGCGTGCGCCAACTAGGGTGGCGTGCGCCTGTTAAACAGCAGAGTTGTAGCGAATTGCAATAAGAGTAAGTAGGGTTGTCGATCCACAGAGATTGAGGTGTCAGGTCTACTCTAAGGTTTACATACTTACTAGGATCAGATTATGAAGTTTGTAGTTGAACTTAAGTGATCTAAAGTCTTAAACATCAAGCATCAAGAGCATAAGAACAAGCAGATAGATAGTTTATAACACAAAACATATTATCAACAACTAAAAAGCTAAAAGCGAGCTAAGTACCTTAAACCAGCAACATAACCATAAGATAAAGAGGGGTCTAAGTGTATGTGATGTGGTCCAAGTGAATCAAAGGCAACCTCAACCACACTTTCGTACAAGATGAGTCTAAATTGTTACTTAACCAAGCTTAGAAGGTTAGATATGTTCTTTCGACCCCATCAACCAACTAAAGTAAATTAAATACCAACTATAAGCTCCACTCCAAGAACAATCACTAGGTTACCAAGGAGATTTCTCTCCTAGCAAGAGTACTAATCATCAAATCAACCTATCCATCAATTCTATCTCCTTTCGGTCTCAAGTTTTGACTAACCACTAAGGCTTGGTGATCAAGCAAGTCTAAGCAATAGGATCAAGCATGTCGATAAGAACACATACATGAACATACACAACTCTCATCAGTGGCTACATCAAAGGTAACAAGGCACCAAACTCAAACAACTACTCACACATACTAATATTTAACATCATAAGAAAAAAAAATATAGACAAGAGTAAAAGGGATGGAGACTTATCAAAGCTCCAAGCTCCCCCTCTTCAAGTCCACATTCTTCTACCAAAAACCAACTTTTACTTCTGTGTTTTTGTCCAAAGTTTTTTCTCCCTTAGTTTACAAAGCAAAACTACCATATATTCTAAGCAACGAATGAAATATTAAACTAAATATCTAATCTAACTTATCTACTAAAATATCTAACCTAAAAATATCTAAAAAGAGTCAACAATTATCCCCCTTTCCTTCAGAAAGCTCTAAACCGCCCTTGTCAAGTCTTGCCATTTGTTTGTCCAATACTTATCTTTATTTTTCTTCGGTCCATCTAGTCTGGCGTATGCCAACTTCAAGTGCCGTGCGCCAGGTCTTCATGTTTTTCCTCTTCGAGTGCATCTGGTTGTCTGAGTGAATGGTTGTCTGAGTAACGGATACTTGGTGTGTGCCATAGAGGTATGGCATGAGCCATAGAGGCATGGCATGCGCCAGCTTCTCGTGATAAGCACTCATTGGCATCATGACTTCCTTCTCGTCTATACCTTTGCGTGTCCGCTCGAACGTCCTCCACTTCTCCTCAAATATGCTCCTAAAAACAAGCAAACTTAATGAAAAACAATAAACTTAATATAAACACACAATGAATGAAAACGAACACTAAGACAACTAAAATATAACTAAATCAACCTAAAACACTAAGAACGATCAACTAAAAGGACACGAATAATGAGTGTTTTTGACACTCATCAGTCATAAACTCAGTAAGGAACTTTATAACACATCATAAACCACATGCGCATACTGAAACAATGTTCATAACAACAACCACAGCAACGATCACCATCCCAAACACATACGATCACACACATACGATCATGCACATACGGAGCTCTGGAGTCCTTTCACTCATGTTGGGATTCTTGTGATCCAATGGTAAGTACTCCTCCTTTGCCCTAAGGGCCCATTAGGCAGGAGTACTACTTTCCACAAGCCCAGATAGTCCATGTACCTTTCCATCTATTTGATCGCACATACCTCAGGTTACCCGGTAGCCCCTTAAACGGTATGCATGAACTACGGTCCACTAGGTACAGGCCAATCTCGCATGTATCATAAAATACATCACGATTCACATCACGATTCATATCACGATTCACCTCACAATTGAAAATACAATTCAAAATTCTGAATATGAATTGGACAGAAATCATAACCAATAATCTCAATCAGAATTGAACAGAAACCATATACAATAACCCAAATCCGAATTCCATCAATCCGTCATACAATTCCACAATTTCAAAAACACAATCATAATTTCAGAATCCGCAAAATAGCAAAATCAATCAATCAGGGAACAAAGACAAAATCTTCTTACCTTCTATGGTCGTTAAAGATGACTCTATGACCTAAACCTGCTCTCCTCCTTCTGATCACGAAAGCTTAAACAAAATAGATTAATCTCTATGGAGGGTTTCATAATCTAATCTATATAACTATAGGACAAGGGTTACCCTACAAATTCGAGATCCTTTCCTTCATCTTCTGAGTGTCCCAAATTAATCATATCGTCTTCCTCACCTTTGAAAAGGAACATTCGTGAGCCCTTTTTGGGATGTACATAATCGAGTAAAAGAACAAAAAGAGGGAAATAATCCTACCCTTAATAACTGGCGCGAATGTTCCTCATTGATCTTTTTCTATTTAACAGGTTTCTTCTCCTTCATAAGAGGGGTAAAATTTCATAAATAGTATTTTCATGAATAGTGTATTTTTGGCATAAGGAAAGTCTAATAACCCTAGGTTTTTCCTAAATAGTTAGGGTTAAGCAGCACAATTACAATCTACTCTTGGAAAGAGCAGAAAGTATCAAAATAGTCATTATGGTTCTAATATTAATCACTTAAATCCACCCAAAGGCTTCGTAGGGGCCCTATATTTGCCTGGAAGTTATTATTGTGTGCAAACTCTACCAAAGGAAGGTGGCCTTCCCAATTTCTCTCAAATTGTAGAACACAAGCTCTTAGTAGGTCTTCCAAAGTTTGTATAGTCCTTTCTGACTATCCATCTGTCTGTGGGTGAAAGGTAGTGCTAAACTGCAATTTTGTCCCCATCACTTTTTGAATGCTAATCTAGAACCTTGAAAGAAACCTCGTATCCTAATCTGAAGTAATACTTAATGGAACTCCATGAAGTTGCACTATCTCTTTGATATACAGCTCTGCTATTTGCTCGATAGACATCCCAATCTTGTATGCCAAAAAGTGCACAGTCTTGGTAAGTCGATCAATTATCACCCAAATTGCATCATTCCCATATGTATTCTTTGGCAATCCTGTCACAAAATCCACAGTGATCATTTCCCACTTCCATTGTGGGATTTCTAATGGTTGCAAGGGACCCGCTGGCTGTTGGTGTTTGGCCTTAACCATCTGACAAATCATGTAGCTTGCCATGTAGTTAGCTATCTACCTTTTCATCCCTGGCTACCAAAAGCTGAGTGTGAGGTCCTGATACATTTTGGTTCCCTTTGGATGTCCCAAATAACAAGTAGTGTGTGCCTCTTCTAATATTTTATTCTTTAAATCCTTAGAAGTCAGTACACATATTCTATTTTTGTAGTATAGAAACCTGTCTATACCAATATAGAAGTCTTCTAACTCCCCTTGTTCAACTTGGTGCCTTAGTAGGGTCAACGTAGTATCCTGACACTGTCCTTTGCCTAATTGTGTCTGAAGTGTAGGTTTCATTTTCATGTTTGCCAATAACCCTACTGATGAGGTATCTTCCCGTTCTAGCCTCTTCAATTCCCTTATCAAATTCTCCTGTTCGATTAGCTCATTTCCTGCTTCTGGACTTGAATGACTGCCCTTTCTCCTTAAAGCATCTGCCACTATATTGGCTTTTCCGGGGTGATAGTGAATCCTAAAAATACACATCAAAATTCTGCCTTTTCTCCTTGAAAATACACATCAAAATTCTGAATGTGAATTGGACAGAAATCACAACCAATAATCTGAATCAGAATTGAACAGAAACCACATACAATAACCCAAATTCTGAATTCCATCAATTTGTCATACAATTCCACAATTTTGAAAACACAATCACAATCTCAGAATCCGTTCAACAGCAAAATCAATCAATCAGGGAATAAAGACAGAATCCACTTATCTTCTATGGTCAGTAACGATGACCTACGACCTAAATCCACTCTCCTCCTTCCGATCACAAAAGCCTAAACAAAATAGATTAATCTCTATGGAGGGTTTCTTTATCTAATCTATATAACTATAGGACAAGGCTTGCCCGACGAATTCAGGATCCTTTCTTTGATCTTTTGAGTGTCCCGAATTAATCAGATTATCTTCCTCACCTTTGGAAAGGAACATTCGTGAGCCCTTTTTGGGACGTGCATAATCGAGTAAAAGAACAAAAAGAGGGAAATAATCCTACCCCTAATAACTGGTGCGATCATTCCTCCTTGATCTTTTTCCGTCTTACAGGTTTCTTCTCCTTCATAAGAGGGGTAAAATTTCATAAATAGTATTTTCACGAATAGTGTATTTTTGGCATAAGAAAAGTCTAATAACCCTAGGTTTTTCCTAAATAGTTAGGGTTAAGCAGCACAATTACAATCTACTCTCGGAAAGAGCAGAAAGTATCAAAATAGTCATTATGGTTCTAATATTAATCACTTAAATCCACCCAATTCTTACATGAATATTGAAGTAAATCATTGATTTAAAACTTACTGTAATATTTTCTAACAATCATATTATTTCTTTTATGTTATTGTCATGATCAAGTTCTATATTGGTGAAATAATTTAACTTCAATTATAACGAATGTCGAAGTTCGTCTTTATAAAATCCAAGAGTGATATCAGAGCTTCACTCTGATTTTATGATAAGATACATGATTCGTATATTTTTGTGGATATATTTATATAACTAGGTTATATATATGTTAAAATAATAATTAAATCGAGTTTTTTAACAATTTAGTTGTTTGGAAAATCCTTCCCTCCTACATTGTTAGACAACAATTGAAGCATATCAAACTTGGACACCGGTATAATGGTGCCAATAGTATGCCAAACTGTGCCACCCTGCTAAATTTTTGAGGTTGTTGCTATAAGCCTTCGAGGTCTGAGATTGTCGTTAATGGGGACAATCGGATAGGATTTAGGGTTGATAGAACAAAACGATTGATGGGTCATGATTGTTGTGAGAGGTCAGACTAGAGACAGTTGTGTTGCCTTAGAGAGCTTCTACCATATTGCTAGTTTTGGGTGCCATGCACCGAGTATAGAGTTCTGGGACCACCAGCCATCTCAGCCAGCCATGGACTTTGTCTAGCGAGTAGTAGTGTAAACTAGAGAAGCGGGGAGCTATATGTGAAGCATCCTTGAAGTTTGTCGTTCTCTATTATATGGTTGATATAGCTTCCACACGCCGAGAACTGGAGGTCTAAGACCACCGATGATCTTGCCCAATATGCCTTGGTGGTGGTAGTGTTAGTCAGAATAGTAGCATTTGCGATTGGTGGTTGGGCTCTTCATCTGGAATTTGCCCTAAGGGCTACGGCTGAGAATTTGAATTTTGTAGAGACCTCTCTACAAATTATAGAGTTTGAAAATTGAAGTTAGGTCCATGTACATTTCCAAAATTTACTACATGTTGGAAAAATATCATTTTGGTCACCAATGAATTAAGAATTGTACATTTTGGTCCATGGTTGGTTAAATTTTACTTTGATCACTTTGAGAATTTATGCAATTTGGTCCCTAATTGAAATTTAGAATTTATGCAATTTGGTTAAAGATTATAAGGGGCTATTCGGTTTGGTACCTAATTTTTAACAAAAACATTTATTGAATCGTATGTTTATTATATATATGTGTTGAACATGATTATTATGTGTGTATTATGTTTGAATTAGATTCCATTAAATGTTCATATGCTTATTGAATTGGTTGTAAGTGAAGGTTTTATAAATTTTGGATCTTATTTAATTTAGTTACATACTCTGGCTTAAATTGGTCTTCAATACAATATGATTTTCATGAACTATGGTTCGAGTAGAAGCGACTAACTCTGACTTTGCTCTGACAGTGTAGTATAGAATTACTTAGTTTAGATCCCTATGATTAAAACATAAATAAAGTCGCAGCATATAAAATGCAATTAATCCTACTATGAAATAAGCTTGGATAAAAAAAATTCTGGATTAATCTTATTTCGAGGACTCAGAGGAATACCTTGGATGCTCCTGCAATCTGTTCTACGTACAACAATGTATTGAACTTCAACATCTCATAGGATATTTTCATATTGCCTTTGAAGCTCAAGAGTCATAGCTAGTAACATAACACATTGCGCTTATTTCGCATCTTTTTTATGTTTCGTTTGAGCATCCATGTTGAACGTGACAAACTGATGATAATTAGCCGTAAGAGTAATAAGGATTAGATTGTCCAACACGTACTCAATCATTTCTTTCCTTAGCACTAAATGCATGTTGCAATGCCAATCCAGAAAATTTGGCCCACCTAACTTGTTCAATTTTAGCACAAATTTCAACGACATTTAGCCATTTCAAGAAATAGAAAAAAATAGAGTTACAACCTAAATTAAAATACGTCATTTCTGTGGTCAATATTCAGCAATCAAAATAAACATGACCTTTAGCTTTATTTTGTCTTCATTATTTTTACATATTCAACAACATCATTGTATAAATTTATATATAATATAAATTAAGATGAACCATGATCCACATTCCTACTATCACAATCACCTATTTTCGGTGATGACTGTAATAATAGAACTAGTAGGTCTCCAAACCAATTATAGTATTTAAGATTCTTAGTTATCACACTTGTATTGAAGATAGTAGAGTTTGAAATGAAAGGTAAGACTTATTCGAGGCTTGGTTACAAACTCATTACAGAGCATCCATACACTTTTTCAATGTTCAACAAACAACCTTCATCTAAGTTAAACAACATACTTGTTCAACAAATAGACTTGAATAAACAAATTTGAACAAATAGACTTGAATAAACAAACTTGAACAAACAGAGCATCTTAAGTTCAACAACATACTTGTTTAATGTTCAACAATAGACTTCAAAATACAACTTCAAAATAAGTAGGTGATAGTTCCAAGTCTGAACATCCAAAATGCTTCAAGTTCAAGACCATGAGCTAATCCTCCTAAGTTGATCCAGCTCCAGGACCTCTAAATCCACGATTACGACCTCCATTGCCTCTTCGAGTTCCAAACTTTAGAATTCCCAGACCTTTACTTATGGAGGCTGTTAGATTTGTATTAGTCGAAGTTGATGGGATTGTGCTTGTTTAAGCTGTTGGATTATCATTACTAGATGCCTAAAAATGGATGGAAGTTTCAGTTTGAGATACCATGGTGATAGGCTGTGGTCTCGAGCTCCCATCTACTGGTCCAACTTGAGAACCTCTTTTTCCTTTTTTTCCACCTTTTCCTCTCACGCGCTACACAAATGCTAAGATTAAGTCATATAAATACAAAAAACTATAGCCAAAATATAACAAATTTTAATACATACTCATCTTACCATAGGTCTTTTTCCTTTTTCATTGAGGGGGCACTTGACATGATCTTTTATTGTGGTCGAGAACCCAACATATAGTACACTTTATGGTATTGCCTCTCTGGGATACAAGCCCCTCAAACTCTTATTGTCTCTTACTTTTCTTTGGTCATCCAGGTTGTCTTGTCAATTTAGGTAGAATATATCTAGGTAAATACTTCCTGATCCAGATCAGCTTCTGAAAAGGCATGAACTCCAATCTCTTAAGTCTTCTTCCATATAGAGACCTTCAAATATTCATGAACATACTCTACAACATCACTTCCTATTGAGATAATACAGGCAATAGTATGAATACATGTACACCACTGAGCTGCCAAACATAATAAGAGTAGGTTCGTGTTCTTTCCATTTTAGCCACAAACTTTTTTATCTTCAATCATCACCTCAAATTCTATGTTTCTTGATTGTAAAAGCTTATACTGTCAACATGAATTGCATAACCTCCTCAACTCCTTGTGTACTTTAGGAGCAATAAAATGCCTATAGTTAGCAATCTTTTCATACATCTTATGTCCCAAAGTCATCAACTTATGTCTTAACCTGTCTAGTAGATCAATAATAGGCAATTATCTTATATCAAATATCTACTGGTTGAAGAACTCAACTAAGTTATTAGTGACATCCATACATTTGATATAATCATCAAACATAAACCTGGCCTATTTCTCATGAGGAATTTTGTTCAACCAATCAGCTAGAGTCAATATTACCCAAATTTTCAGGGTGGAATCTGAGCCATTTTTAATAGAGCCATGGCCCTACTAAAGATTGATCTAGTAGTTATATAAGCAAGCTGCCAAAATTATGATTCCAGATTTTCTTCACTCCTAAAAGTAGACATCTAGTTTGGAGCAATATGTTAGCGCACCTCCTCATCGTGACAATAGAAAAAACATCCTCGGTATGATCTTCTAGCCCTTAGAACACAAACATCAGAGGTTAGTACATTTTAATTTCCATCCTTAGACTCTTACTCTAGAAGATTACCTTTTGACCATCATTCATAATAGTAAGCACATTGCCACTTGCAAGGTTTCCTAAACTTGTAGCTAGTAGATTTATAAACCACGTCTAATTATCTCCATTTTCTTTATAGCCCACACAATAGGTACAATTGAGTTATCCACTTCACGTGTGATATCAGATAGTAGAACAACTCCAAAATGACCCTTTAGATGACAGTCATCTACTCCTAGGAAATGCCTACATCCCTGCTTAAACCCATTTAAGTACGATTGGATTATCTAAATTGGATCATGGTTGCCCTTCTAATTGTACAATAATTCTAGGATTGTAACATGCTAAAAGTTTTGTGTAAATATGCAATATGGCATAAGAATCCTTGTGTGAGCCTTGTTTATCTGATCTTGCTAGTACCTTAGCTTTCCATAACTTCCATGTGGTTGGATTCATATCCTATGCTTCCAACAATGCTTGAATTATCTTATTATCTAAGTTTGGATTAGCATCTAATAGATGCTTAATCTGTCGTACAATCTACTTCAGTATTACCCAATAGGCTCCTCTACCTCGTATACACATATGTTCATATTGAAGTGTCTTGATCATGAAGTTTTATTGACCTTATAGTGCCGAGGCATGGATTATCCAAGGACACATTATATTTGCTCCAACACAAGCTATTGTAATCCTTTTCTTGTCATTCTTAATAAACTTGATATTATATCCCCATTTATGATATAGTCTTTAACACATTCTTAACACATTCCTAAAAGCCTCATAGTCAGTGAATGCATGCCCTACTTGAAAGACAATCTCCTGACCTTGTCCATAATAGAATCAACTCCCACCATAGTTGATGAGTGTCAAAAACACTCATTATTTGTGTTGTTTTAGTAGATCGTTCTTAGTGTTTTAGGTTGATTTAGTTATGTTTTAGTTGTCATAGCATTAGTTTTTGTTCATTGTGTGTTTATTTTGAGTTTATCATTTTTCATTGAGTTTTCTTGTTTTTAGCAGCTTATTCGAGGAGAAGTGGAGGATGATTGAGCAGACATGCGAAGCCAATGACGAGAAGGAGGATACGAAGCCAAGGAATGCAAGGCACGGTCATTTGGTGCACGCCAACCCTTTTTGGCACATGCCAGCTAGCCATTACTCAGACAACCATTCACTCAAACGACTAATTGCACTCAAGGATGGAAATCATGAAGACCTAGCGCACGCCAAGTAAAGCTGGCATACGCCAGACCAGTCGAGCAGAAGCAAAATAATCTGAGTATTGGACAAATAATTTGGGAAAATATCTTAAGTCGGCTTAGAGCTTTCAGGAAGGATGGGGGACAATTTGGCTGACACTTTTAGATATTTTAGCTTAGATATTTTAGTTATCTAAGATAGATTAGATATTTTGTAAACTATTTCATTAGTTAGTAGGTATTTAAGGCTTTTTGCCTTTGGTTTGTGAAAGAGACACAAGACATAACACAACTTTATATTAGATAGTAAATAGAAGTGTTTTTCTCTATGAAGAACGTGGACTTGAAGAGAGGGAGCTTGGAGTCATGATAAGTCTCCCTCCTCTCTACTTTTGTCTATGTTTATGCTTATCATGTTAAATAATAGTATGTGTGAGTAGTTATATGAGTTTGGTGCCTTGTTACCTTTGATGTAGCCACTATATGGAGGTGTGTATCTTCATGTATATGTTCTCATCAATGTGCTTGATCCTATTGCTTAGACTTGCTTGATCACCAAGCCTTAGTAGCTAGTCAAAACTTGAGACTGAAAGGAGATAGAATTGATGGATAGGTTGGTTTGATGATGAGTACTCTTGCTAGGAGAGAAATCTCCTTGGTGACATACTAATTGTCTTTGGAGTGGAGCATATAGTTGGTTCTTTACTAGCTTAGATGGTTGGTGGAGTCGAAAGAACATATCTAACCATTCTAAGTCTAGTTTAGGAACAACTTTGGCTAATCTTGTGCGAAAGTGAGGATTAGTTGCCTTAGATTCACTCGGACCACATCACATACACTAAACCCTCTAAATCTTATGGTTATATTGCTAGTTTAATTACCTTGCTCATTTTGAGTGTTTGAGTTATTGAAATTCTGTTTTATAGCATATCTATGTTTGTGTTAGAATTTGTTAGCTTTATATTTGTGCTTTAGAGTTTAGATCACTTGTGTAAACAACCAAATTTCATAACCTAATCCTAGTTAAGTAAGTAAACCTTAAAGTAGTCAAAAAACTCAGTCTCTGTGGATCGACAAAACCCTTACTTACTCATTGTTGCAATCTGTTGCAAGTTTGTTGATAACTTGGTGTACGCCAGCCATAGTTGGCGCACGCTAGGTCTATTTGTTTGAGAGCTTTTGGCTCGCGCCTTATATAGTTGGCACACGCCAGAGTTCAAGTTAGTGAAAGGTTGAAAAGTTGGCGCACGCTACCCTTAGTTGGCGTACGCCAGAAGATATGAACAGATGACTGGTCATCCAGTTTTAGGTAAATTTGAAGTAAAGTCGAGCTTTTAAAGGATGGCTCACATGAAGCGATCAATTGGCACCATTGCCAGGGATTGAAATTTAGGCTCTCAATTCAGTTTATGAACTTGGATTAGGATAAATATATTTTCATTTTTATTTTGATTTTCATTTTTATTTATTTTTTGTTTATTTTTTGACCAAGTGACTTGTCTTGCTTGACAAGTTACATGCATGCACTAACCCGTTCAACCAATATTTCTCCATGGAAGATTGAAGAAGAAATAATGCAGTTAGAAAGGTCATTGCATAGGGAGAGATAAGAAAAAGAGAGAATGGACCAAAGGCAAGAGGGTCAAAGGGCTGGAGTTCATGCCCCTAGACATTCTTTAATGGACCATGGGAGACCAACATACAAAGGAGCCAAAACTAGAATCCAACGGCCAGCTGTTGAAGCTAATCACTTTGAAATTAAGCTAGCTGTGATTCATATGCTTCAAGCTTTGGGTCAGTTCTATGGTTTGCCTAATGAAGATCCCAATGAATATCTGGGGAACTTCATAGAATTAGCTGATAATTTTAAGTATCCTGGAGCATCTGATGATGTTGTTAAGATTAGAATATTTTTTTATACATTAAGGGACAAGGCTAAACTTTGGTATAAGCAACTTAAGGGTACTCTAATAACCATATGGGAGCAATTGGCAAATACTTTCCTTGATAAATATTTCCCCTACTCAAAGACTAACAAGCTCATTAAGGAGATCACCAACTTCGAATACTATGAAGGAGAGTCTTTGAGTGAAACTTGGGAGAGATTTAAGGAATTGCAACAAAAATGCCCGCACCATGGTTTGTCTGAGGAGTCTCTTCTTAAGACTTTTTATTTTAGCCTGTCACCAACAACTATAGGAAACGTTGATTTAGTATCCAATAGAAATTTCCTAAGAAAGGAAAGGGATGAAGCCCGCCATATTCTGGAAGAGCTAGTAGCAACAAACTGGATAATCACGAATGAGAGAAAAAACAATCAATTAGAGAGTTAAGGGAGGTAACTAAGCAGAGTGAGAGAAGAGGAATAATTAAACTTGATGCTTCCTCATCTTTTTAAGCACAATTAGACTTAATGGCAAAGCAATTATGTGATTTGACTCTAAACAAAGTTGATACTATTGCTTTACAATAGCATTGCGAAGCCTGTGGCAACATTGGCCACGAGATTAGTCAATGTGCAATGATAAGCCAATCTACAGAGTAGGTCAACTTTGTGAGTGGTCAAGGATAAGGAGGAAACTGAATGGTAAACAATTCATATTCATCTACTTACAATCTTGGTTAGAAAACTACCCTAAGTTCTCATGGAAAGATAGAAACAATGATGACAGTATGGCGATCGTTCCTGATAAAGGATTGCCTTTACGTGTCTCACAACAAGGACCACCACCTAGTTTTCAACTATGTGGGTTCTTGGGAGAAAGGATGGTAGCACTTGAGGACAGATTTGACAAGGTTGAGAAGTTCATCCAACAAATGGGAGACTCATCCAACAACCAAAGTCAAATCTTGAAGGCATTAGCTTCCCAGAAAGCAAGGCAAAACAATTTAGAACAATTTCTAAAAAGGCAAGCAACTGCCATGCATAATATGGAAGTACAACTTGGGAAAATTGCAAAGACAAATGCACAAAGAGCATCTGGCTCTCTCCCAAGTTCTACTAAGATAAATCCTCGCAGGGAAGTTAATGCAATCTCCTTAAGAAGTGGCAAGGAATTAGCTTCTCAAAAAGTCAAAGAGAAGGCTAAGGAAAATGATGTGGTGAGTCCAGAAAAAGATAAGGAGGAAGAAGTGCTGAAAGATAAGGTCCCACAAGAAGAGGTTGCGAAGGAAGAAGAAGTTTACATACCACCACTAATGGTTCCCATTCTGTCTTATCCTCAGAGGGTAAAGTGAAAGTCGGGGATGGATGAGAAATTTCTCCGTTTCATGGAGAAAATGAAGAACGTACAAATAAGTGTTTCTTTCTTAGAGATGCTAGATCAAGTTCCACACTATGCCAAGTTTCTAAATGAAATCGTCACTAAGAAGAGAAAATGGGAAGATGGAGAGACAATTACCCTTACGGCAAATTGTAGCTCTCTAATCTCAAAAATTTTCTGATGAAGCTAAAAGATCCGGAGAGTTTTATAATTCCCTATTTCATTGATGAAACCGAGTTTCCAAAATGTCTATGTGATTTAGGTGCAAGTATCAACTTGATGCCTTTGTCTACATTTTAAAAACTAGGTTTGTGTGAAGTTAAGCCAACTTCTATGCTTTTCCAATTAGCGAACCAAACTATTAAGAAACCCTTTGGTGTGGTTGAGGATGTCCTGATGAAGATTGATAAGTTCATCTTCCTAGTTGACTTTGTGGTATTGGATTTCTCTTAGGACAAGAACTGTCCACTGATTTATGGCAGATCCTTCCTCAACACAGCACATGCATTAGTAGATGTGCATAATGGTAAATTGGTGCTACAAATTGGAGACATGAAGGTTGGGTTTAACATGACAAGTGTTATGCGACATCCTCTTGATGAAGGGATGTGCATGAAAATTGATGTGGTGGATGAGTGTATCCTCGAGTTCTGTAAGGAAAAGATCTCTAGTATTGAGGATAAAGAACCAGAGAAAGAAGAAAATGAGGATATTGTAGAAGAAGTAAAGGAGGAAATTGATAAGAAGGGTTTACTTGAGGAGCTTGAAATTCATTTGAAATATTGAACTCTACCCTCGATTGTGAAAGCTCCTTCCTTAGAACTGAAAGAGCTACCCTCGCATCTGAGATATGCATTCTTAATAGATGGAGGAAGATTACCGATTATTAAATCGAATAAGCTCACTAAGGAAGAAGAAGAGAAAGTGCTCATAGTTGTGAACAAATGGATTAAAGCCATTGTTTGGCAAATATCTGATATCAAGGGGATAAGCTGGAAATTGTGATGTACCATATTCACATGGCAGATGGAACGAGGCCAAGAGTAGGCCGACAAAGGAGACTTAATCCTAACATGAAGGAGGTTGTTAAAAAGGAAGTGATAAAACTCCTCGAAGCGGGAATTATCTATCTGATCTCAGATAGTGAATGGGTTAGCCCGGCCTATTGTGTTCCTAAGAAAGGCGGAATGATAGTTGTGATCCACAAGGAAGGGGAGCTCATTCCAACAAGAACTGTGACCAGATGGAAAGTGTGCATCAATTATCATAAATTAAATAATACCACACAGAAATATCATTTTCCACTCCCTTTCATTAGTCAAATATTGGAAAGGATTATAGGGTATTCTTATTATTTCTTTTTGGACGGGTACTCTGGTTACAACCAAATTGCAATATACCCCAGAGATCAAGAGAAGACATCTTTCAGATGTCTCTTTGGTATTTTTTCATATCGCAGAATGCCTTTTGGATTAAGTTGTACCCCAGCAATGTTTCAACGTTGCATAGAGTCGATCTTCTGGGAAATGAACGAGAAGATTATGGAAATCTTCATGGATGACTTCTCTATTTTTGGAGAGTTATTTGATCATTATCTTCACAACCTAGACAAGGTATTGAAGAGATGTGAGGAAAAGAATCTTGTGCTCAATTGGGAAAAATGCCATTTTATGGTAGACGAAGGGATAGTCCTTGGGCATAAGATTTCTAGAGATGGTATGGAAGTAGATAGAGCTAAGACAGAGGCGATAGAGAAAATGGATGCACCAACCACAGTTAAAGGAGTTAGAGCATTTTTGGGTCATGCCGGATTTTATAAACGATTCATCAAGAACTTCTCTCTCATTACTGAAACTCTTATGACAATGAGTAGAGTAGAAGCTCCCTGGTATGCGGACTATGCCAACTTTTTAGTTAGAGGAATTATTCCTGTAGATCTAAGTTATCCCCTAAGGAAGAAATTTCTACGAGATGTTCGGAAGTATGTTTGGGATGATCCTTACCTCTTCAAGAGGTGCAATGATGGGATTCTTCGACGTTGCATTGCTAGTTGGGAAGTAGCAAATATTTTAAAGCAATGCCATAATGCACCTTACTCAGGTCATTATGGAGCTTCAAGAACTGCATCTCTAGTCTTCGAATGTAGATTCTATTGGCCTTTCATCTTCAAGGATGCACGTAGTTATGTTGAGCAGTATGACTGCAGCCAAAGAACGGGAAACATCTCAAAGAGGAATGAGATGCTGTTATCTAAAATTTTAGAGATTGAGCTCTTTGACGATTGGGGATTAGACTTCATGGGTCCTTTCCCAACATCACATGGCAACAAGTATATCTTGGTAGGAGTAGACTACGTTTCAAAGTGGGTAGATGTCACGATCCAACTGAGGTCGGTGACCGGCGCTAGACACTAATCAACAAACCAACAACACCATACAAGCGTAGCAAGCCTCAAAATGATTCAAATGAAACAAACCAAGGGGAAGACAATTTTTACAAACCAAAGACATCAAATCATCTCTCAAATCTTATCAACATACTAAAAGCAAACCAAAATAACTTTAAAACTAAAATCCACAAACATCTCCAAAATGCTATTACTACGGAGCAACTATACAAGAGGAGACAAAAGCACGATCTGGAGACCTCAAAAGAAGCCCTCGAATATAGGAATGGGGCATGCACCACAGACTCCGGACACTCAAATAGACTATAGTCTTTGAGAACCTGAAATAGATTATTTGTAAGGGGTAAGTGTTCGAAGGCACTTAGCAAGGGAATAGAACATAACATACTAGTTATGGTTGATATATGTATGCACCAAAACTCAACCATGCTCAACTTCACTCAAATCAAAATGCGTAACCATCAAATGCTATTACCAAACACAAATATCAACACGCACACTATACACACAGATATAGAGAGCTATGAATAGGTTTTGTATTGCCTCTTCCTCTGACTGCTAGGGATATCCAAATGGCCAAACAGATCTCCGATCACAAATAACAGAAACTAGTGTACAAATGTAAACTGGCCAAAGCTTACAAATGTGCACTAGTAATACCCCTAAAACTATGACCTCATAGACTAACATCCCCGGTTAGTGCAGGAAAACCCATTCATTTCTCTCACACAAAAACACATCTTATCAGAACATATGACCCAACGGTCCAGAATCACATCCATCACAAATGGACATGCCACACATATCAAATCAGCTCGAGGTTGTTCACAAACATCACATGCCTCACAACACGATCAATATTATGTCCAACCATATCATGTACTAAACCATATGCATGTGACGCACACAATCAAGCTCTGAAAGAAACATATATCAAACAAAACCAAATTTATTATGTGCTATCCTCTTACTCAGACAAATAGCGCTCGAAAGCTCAATTTCCAAATCCGATGCTCCTTTCACCCGTAGTTCCTTCAATGTTGGAAATTTGAACAATAATCCAAAATTATATAATGAGGTTAACCCTTGGTTTCCAAAACCAATTCACCTCCAACACTTCAAAATGACCAACATAGGTCCACTCGTAAATCATCATCGCAAATCAACCAAACATAATCAAATAGCTCAAACCCTTCATTCACTTGATTCCACATCAAACATCCCCACATATACTCTGTATACAGTTCACTCATGCTCAAAAAGGCATTCATCAATCTATTTTGTTTTGCCAACCGAAGATCAACAGAGTGTATCGCGAGTTCAATCGCAACAACTATTTGGAAATGGATTAAACAAGTCAACCATAGCCCATATCTCACTTTAACATAACTCCCATATATATACTCAACATCTCAGAACCAACAATCAACCTCAGAATCCAAAAACTCAACTCACCAAGCTTCACACTTCAAACTTGCACAAGCCAGAACTCAACCAGACCAATCAAACTTCAATAGAGTGTATATGACATTTCCCTCAACCAATTAAAGCATATACATATTCAGAAAGCTCATGAAGTGTACTACAAACGGTTCCAAAACACCCAAGTCCAAATCAGAGCCTAAATATGCTTACCAAGTCAATCTTCTTCACATCGCTCAGCTGACTACCTCAGTAACAACCAGTCTGTTCAAAATTGATTTCCTGTTGATTCTCTGATCCAAAATCCACAACACTATATCACAAGAAAGCTACTGAAGTCCTCTATAAGCTGGTAAAATTTCATGGTCTAACTCAGAGATTAAGTCCACTTACCAATCCAATCTTCTGGCCGTCGTTCATTGACTACCCCAGAAACGTGCTCTGACTTCACAATGATTTTCCCGTTGACCCCATTATCCAAAACACAAGTGGGATACACTGTTAGAAAGCTATGGATGTTCTCTATAATCTGGTAAAATCTCATGGTTTGATTTGGAGAGGAAGGTTACTTACCAAGTCGTAACCGTTTGACCTGCCTGCTTCTTCCTCTCTCCTCAACCCTCTCTTCTTTTCTTCTATTTTCGTTTTGTGGCTGACCAACAGAGCTTCCAACCACCTCCAATCCCTTCATAAGTCTGTAAGGTAAGCAGATGAGTCAACTCCAGCTCTTTTTAACCGACCTAAGTAACTTTTAACCAAGGTAAGTTGGTGATTGGTTAATGTAAAAGTGTGGTCCAATCACAGCTCAGCGAATTTGAGCTCGTTTTTCACAAACTTCCTTTCATTTTTAACCAAACTTGTGTATAACCATGTTGTAGCTCTATGTGTCTAGTTTTTAGATTGTACTCACTTGTGTCTTTTGGAGCAAAAATGAAGAAGTTATGGCCATTTAAGTAAGCAAAGGTCAATCTACCCGAGAAATGACCAACTACATCTACAAACTTCTGAAATTCATTGCGACAACTTGATCGAACTTGAACCAACATGCTAAGTGAAGCCAAGGACACTTAAACACACTTCCGAAACTCATCCCCTAAGTACGTAGCACAATGCACAATCGACCGACCACTCTTGAGGTTATCACAATTCTTCCCCCTTATGAAAATTCGTCCTCGAATTTAATGAAGTACGTACCATGTCACTCAAATAGATGCGGATACTTCTCTTGCATATCTTTTTCGAATTCCCAAGTAGCTTCTGTGGGAGAATGATGTTGCCATTCCACTTTCACGAACGGAAGGTCTTTAGTTCTGAGACTTCTCACTTGTCTGTCTACTATCCGTAGAGGTCGCACCTCGTAGGTGAGATCGTCTTGAAAATCCACATTCAGCTGATCTAGCACATGTGAGGGATCGTGTAGATACTTCTGAAGCATTAAAACATGAAACACCGGATGTACATTTGCGAATGTAGGTGGTAGCGCTAACTGATAAGCTACGCGACCAACCCTTTCCAGAATCTCAAATGGTCCTACATATCTCGGACTCAGCTTTCCTTTCTTCCCGAATCTCATGAGTCCCTTCATTGGCGATACCTTGAGAAACACATTGGAACCCACTTCAAACTCAATGTCCTTTCTTCTCTTATCTGAATATGACTTCTGTCTGCTTTGAGCTACCTGTAGGTGTTCTCAAATTACTTTAACTTTATCAACTGTTTCTTGCATAAACTCAAGATCTAAGTGTTGCTTCTCATCAACATCATCCCAACAAACTGGAGACCTGCACTTCCTACCATATAAAGCTTCGTAAGGTGCCATCTGAATGCTAGACTGATAGCTGTTGTTGTAAGCAAACTCCATCAAAGGTAAACAAATTTCCCAGCTTCCACCAAAATCCATCACACAAGCTCGCATCATATCTTCCAATACTTGGATTGTCCGTTCTGACTGTCCATCTGTCTGAGGATGGAAAGCTGTGCTCAAATCTAGCCGAGTGCCCATGGAGTCTTGGAACTTCTTCCAAAACTGAGATGTGAAGTGCGTCCCCTGATCTGAAACTATTGAAATCGGAACTCCATGTAGTCGTACAATCTGATCAATAAATAGCTAGGCAAACTTCGCTGCATCATAAGTACTCTTGATAGGCAAAAAGTGTGCAGATTTTGTTAGTCTATCAACGGCGACCAAAATTGAATCAAACCCCTTTGGTGAAGTTGGAAGTCCTACGAGTAAATCCATGGTGATTTGCTCCCACTTCCATTCTGGAATACTCAATGGCTGTAGCAAACCTGAAGGTCTTTGGTGTTCGGCCTTCACTTGCTGACAAGTTAAGCACTTTGCGACAAATTCACCAATATCTTTTTTCATGCCATTCCACCAGTAGAACTTCTTCATATCGTTATACATCTTGGTCAAACCAGGGTGCATACTATAAACTGCCTTGTGTGCTTGACTCATAATGTCCCTCCTCACATCTCCTACATTAGGCACGACCAACCAAGTACCATAATGTAAGACACCATTAGCACTAAGGCTAAATTTTGGCAATTCACCTTTCTCAACCTTCCCCATCATCTCCACTACCTCAGGGTCTTCTCGTTGTAGTTCCACAATTCGACCACGTATCGTTGGTTGTAAATGAAGTTCAGCCAATAACACTGGTTCCTCTCTGTCTAAAACTGTAGTCAACTCCAACCCTTGGTCAATTAACTCATGTAGACTTGAAATCAAAGGCCTACGAATCACTGACATGTGTGCCAAACTATCCTCTGACTTTCTGCTCAAGGCATCTGCGACCATATTAGCTTTGCCAGGATGATAACTGATGGTACAGTCGTAGTCTTTCAGAAGCTCCATTCATCTCCTCTGCCTCATATTCAAGTCCCTCTGCTCAAAAATATACTTCAAGCTCTTATGATCAGTAAACACTTCGAATTTCTCACCATACAGATAATGCCTCCATATCTTAAGTGCAAATACAACTGCTGCCATCTCTAAATCATGTACTGGGTAGTTATGTTCATGTTTCTTCAACTGTCTAGATACATACGCTATCACATTCTTGCCTTGCATCAAAACACATCCTAATCCAACTCTAGAAGCATCACCATACACAGAAAAGCTACCCGATGCTGATGGTAATGCCAACACTGGAGCATTGGTCAATAAATGCTTTAGTTCTTGAAAACTCTTCTCCCAATCTTCTCACAACACATACTTTACATTCTTCTGAGTTAGTCGAGTGAGTGGAGCAGCCAAAGTAGAAAACCCTTTTACGAACCTTCTATAATACCTAGCCAACCCGAGAAAACTACGTATCTCTGTAACATTAGTAGGCGTTGGCCAGTTCACAATAACTTCAATCTTTGCTAGATCAACTGATACTCCATCCTTGGACACCACATGTCCTAGGAATGCCACACTCTGTAACCAAAACTCACACTTCGACAACTTAGCATATAACTCATTATCAAGCAATGACTTCAAAACTAACCACAGATGCTTCTTATGCTCTTCCTTGGTCTGCGAGTAGATCAATATGTCATCGATAAACACAACTACAAACTGATCCAAGAATGGCTTGAACATCCGATTCATTAAATGCATGAAGTAAGCTGGTGCATTCGTAAGACCAAATGGCATAACTAAGAACTCATAATGAAAATATCTGGTTCTGAAGTCTGTCTTGCTCACATCTTCCTTTCTAATTCTCAACTGATGGTACCTCGATCGTAAATCGATCTTAGAAAACCACTTAGCATCTCTCAACTGATCAAACAGATCATCAATGCGTGGAAGAGGATACTGGTTACGAATAGTCACTTTATTCAGCTTGCGATAATCAATACATAATCTTAGACTGCCATCTTTCTTCCGAACAAACAATACTGGAGCACCCCATGGGGAAACACTAGGATGTATATATCCCTTGTCCAATAAATCCTGCAATTGTACCTTTAACTCCTTTAATTCAGCAGGCGCCATCCGATATGGCAGTATCAAAATTGGTTGTGTCCCCGGCATCAACTCAATACAAAACTCTATTTTTCTCTCAGGTGGTAAACCTGGCAATTTATCTGGAAAGACATCTGGAAATTCTTTCACAACGGGAATATTCTCAATAATAATTTGATTAGAATCCGCAGTCACTTCTTTAACCACTGCCAAATAACTCTCACAACCTCTTCTCAATAATCTCGAAGCCTTCAAATACGAAATAAGCCTCGGTGAAATCATCTCATCACCCCGAAATACAAATTCTGGTTCACCCTCAGACCTGAACCTCACAATCTTCTCAAAACAATCCACCGTAGCATGATACGATGATAGCCAGTCCATCCCCAAGATAACGTCAAAATCATCCATGTCTAACACATGTAGATCAGCCAATAACTTATAGCTATCTACGACTATCACACATGATTTATGAACTAAATGCACATGAATGATATGACCAGAAGGGGTACACACCTCTAAAGGCTCCCCTAATGACACTAGTGGACTAGCAAAAAACTCAGCAAATTGGGGTGACAAGAATGAATGTGTCGACCCCGAATCAAACAAGACTCAAGCGTGTGATGATCCTATAGGAAGTATACCTGAGACCACTGTGTTAGATGCCGTAGCATCTTTCTTCGTTAAAGCATATACTCGAGCTGGACCCCTACTATTATGTTCCATCGGCTCCTTTCCTCTCAAACTCGGGTTCTCTCCTTGATAGCTCTAACTAGATGGACTCTGATCATACTCTCAAGGTCGAATAGATAAGCTCGTAAGTTGTGCCTGCTGTCTCGCCTTAGCCACGTGAAAATCTTTAATCTGATGTCCTAACTTGCCACACCCAAAACAAGCTCCTGTCTGTCTATAACATGGTCTCCCAGGGTGCTGCCTCCCACATCTAGCACACAAACCACCAAATTGACCTTTACCACCAGATTGGCCACGGCCACCCTGTGAACTACGAGGACCACTACCTCTCCATGATCCTCCATAAGAACCTCCACCCCTCAGAAAGTTAGGCTAAAAACTCGGCCTTTACTGCTGCGACTGTCCAAAACTCTGGTGTGAACTATACTGCGGTGGCCTATCAAACTTCTGGATCTTAGCTTGCTTCTGCCTTGCAATCCGTTCGTTATTTCGCATCTCTAAGGTCCTCGCACAATCTGCCGCTGCTGAATAGGACTGGAATCCATGTGGGTACATTACCTTGAACATCGAATCATCTAGTCCTCGAATAAATCTCTTCACTTTCTTATCTTCATCAGGCACCAAGTGCTTTGCATAGCGAGATAGATGGCAAAACTTCTGATCATACTCTGTCACTATCATCTCCGGAGTCTTTACCAATCTCTCGAACTCAAAGGCACGAGCATCCCTTTGACTCTTAAGCAGGAAGCGATCTAATAAGGAGTCACTAAACTTCTTCCAAGTCCAACCAACAGATTCCATCGTTTGAAACCATATCCCTGCCTCATCAGTCAACTTGAATGCAGCAAGCTCTACCATCCTCTTGCTATCACAATTCAGAATCTTCCATCTCTTTTCCATCTCATTAATAAACATCTGAGGATCATCACGTACCCCAGAGAATGTAGGTGGCTCCAATCTCAAAAACTCTGCCAAGGAATTATCGCTAAGTGTCATAGCAGCCTTCTTATCTGCCTGACTCTAATGCGTGGTAATAAACTTCTCCATCGCCACCATCACCCTATCAACTGCATCACCACTCTGCTCTCTATGCCCAAAAGGAGTACCAGCCACTGGTTGATTTGTCTCAGTCGGCATAGTAGTCGTAGTAGTAGTAGCTGTAGTAGCAGTGATATGCTCAACTGGTGTAGCCTCTTCTCTAGGCCGCTCGGAGCCTTCACCTTGCTCCCTAATAGTATCATCGGTACTCTTACATCTTTGAGGCATAACTTCCCTATAAGAGCAAGTCACACTTTAACAAGACCGCAAAACAGACTTAGATAAAAAAAAGGACAAGACACGATAGATCCTATGCTCCGTAGTATTCCTATCAAACATCATATAAGACAACCAAGGTTTAGCTCTGATACCAACTCTGTCACGACCCAACTGAGGTTGGTGACCGGCACTAGACACTAATCAACAAACCAACAACACCATACAAGCCTAGCAAGCCTCAAAATGATTCAAATGAAACAAACCAAGCGGAAGACAATTTTTACAAACCAAAGACATCAAATCATCTCTCAAATCTTATCAACATACTAAAAGCAAACCAAAATAACTTTAAAACTAAAATCCACAAACATCTCCAAAATGCTATTACTATGGAGCAACTATACAAGAGGAGACAAAAGCACAATCCGGAGACCTCAAAAGCAGCCCTCGAATATAGGAATGGGGCGTGCACCACAGACTCTGGACACTCAAATAGACTATGGTCTTTGAGAACCTGAAATAGATTATTTGGAAGGGGTAAGTGTCTGAAGGTACTTAGCAAGGGAATAGAACATAACATATTAGTTATGGTTGATATATGTATGCACCAAAACTCAACCATGCTCGACTTCACTCAAATCAAAATGCATAACCATCAAATGCTATTACCAAACACAAATATCAACACGCATACTATACACACAGATATAGAGAGCTATGAATAGGTTTTGTATTGCCTCTTCCTCTGGCTGCTAGGGATATCCAAATGGCTAAACAGATCTCCGATCACAAATAACAGAAACTAGTGTACAAATGTAAACTGGCCAAAGCTTACAAATGTGCACTAGTGATACCCCCAAAACTATGAGCTCATAGACTAACATCCCCGGTTAGTACAGGAAAACCCATTCATTTCTCTCACACAAAAATACATCTTATCAGAACATATGACCCAACGGTCCAGAATCACATCCATCACACATGGACATGCCACACATATCAAATCAGCTCGAGGCTGTTCACAAACATCACATGCCTCACAACACGATCAATATTATGTCCAACCATATCATGTACTAAACCATATGCATGTGACGCACACAATCAAGCTCTAAAACAAACACATATCAAACAAAACCAAATTTAACATGTGCTATCCTCTTACTCAGACAAATAGCGCTCGAAAGCTCAATTTCCAAATCCGATGCTCCTTTCACCCATAGTTCCTTCAACGTTGGATATCTGAACAATAATCCAAAATCATATAATGAGGTTAACCCTTGGTTTCCAAAACCAATTCACCTCCAACACTTCAAAACGACCAACATAGGTCCACTCGTAAATCATCATCGCAAATCAACCAAACATAATCATATAGCTCAAACCCTTCATTCACTTGATTCCACATCAAACATCCACACATATACTCTATAAACAGTTCACTCATGCTCAAAAAGGCATTCATCAATCTATTTTGTTTTGCTTCATCAATCTATTTTGTTTTGCCAACCGAAGATCAACGGAGTGTATCGCGAGTTCAATCGCAACAACTATTTGGAAATGGATTAAACAAGTCAACAACAGCCCATATCTCACTTTAACATAACTCCCATGTATATACTCAACATCTCAGAACCAACAATCAACCTCAGAATCCAAAAACTCAACTCACCAAGCTTCACACTTCAAACTTGCACAAACGAGAACTTAACCAGACCAATCAAACTTCAATAGAGTGTATAGGACATTTCCCTCAACCAATTCAAGCATATAATACATATTCAGAAAGCTCATGAAGTGTACTACAAATGGTTCTAAAACACCCAAGTCCAAATCGGAGCCTAAATATGCTTACCAAGTCAATCTTCTTCATATCGCTCAGCTGACTACCTCAGTAACAACCAGTCTGTTCAAAATCGATTTCCCGTTGATTCTCTAATCCAAAATCCACAAACCTATATCACAAGAAAGCTACTGAAGTCCTCTATAAGTTGGTAAAATTTCATGGTCTAACTCAGAGATTAAGTCCACTTACCAGTCCAATCTTCTGGCCGTCGTTCACTGACTACCCCAAAAACGTGCTCTGACTTCACAACGATTTTCCCATTGACTACATTATCCAAAATACAAGTGGGATACACGATTAGAAAGCTATGGATGTTCTCTATAATTTGGTAAAATCTCATGGTTTTATTTGGAGTGGAAGGTTACTTACCAAGTCATAACCTTTTGACCTGCCTGCTTCTTCCTCTCTCCTTAACCCTCTCTTCTTTTCTTCTATTTTAGTTTTGTGGCTGACCAACAGAGCTTCCGGCCACCTCCAATCCCTTCATAAGTCTGTAAGGTAAGCAGGTGAGTCAACTCCAGCTCCTTTTAACCGACCTAAGTAACTTTTAACCAAAGTAAGTTGGTGATTGGTTAATGTAAAAGTGTGGTCCAATCACAGCTTAGCAAATTTGAGCTCGTTTTTCACCAACTTCCTTTCATTTTTAATGAAACTTGTGTGTAACCATGTTGTAGCTCTATGTGTCTAGTTTTTAGATTGTACTCACTTGTGTCTTTTGGAGCAAAAATGAAGAAGTTATGGCCATTTAAGTAAGCAAAGGTCAATCTGCCCGAGAAATGACCAACTACATCTACGAACTTCTGAAATTCATTGCGACAACTTGATCGAACTTGAACCAACATACTAAGTGAAGCCAAGGACACTTAAACACACTTTCGAAACTCATCCCCCAAGTACATAGCACAATGCACAATCGACCGACCACTCTTGAGGTTATCACAGTAGAAGTTTTGGTATCACCAATAAATGATGCTAGAGTAGTTATCTGATTTCTTAAAAAGCTCTTCTCGAGATTTGGTATGCCGCGAGCGATAATCAGTGATGGTGGGTCACACTTCTGTAACAAATAATTTGAAGTCCTGCTAATGAGATATAGGGTAACGCACAAGGTGGGGACACCTTATCATCCCCAAACTAGCGGAAAGGTTGAGCTTTTTAATCAAGAGCTCAAGAAAATCTTGGAAAAGATGGTCAGATTAGCAAGGAAGGATTGGTCAAACAAGCTTGATGATGCCTTATGGGCTTATCACACGGCATTTAGGACACCTATAGGAAAGTCTCTGTATAGGCTTGTTTATGGCAAAGCATGCCATCTTCTAGTAGAGCTTGAGCATCGTGTATTTTGGGCCATTCAAACCCTTAATTACGATTACAAAAAGACCGGAGAGTGTAGAATCTTCCAACTTGAAGAGTTGGATGAAATGCAGGACTTGGCATTTGAAAGCTCAAGACTTTACAAGGAAAGGACCAAAAGAAGACATGATGCCCACCTTATCAAGAAAGATTTTAAGAAGGGGCAGCATGTTCTTCTCTATAACTTGCGACTAAGACTCTTCCCAGAGAAGCTCAAATCCAAGTGGAGCAGCCCATACCAAATTGTTAAAGTGTTCCCTTTCGGAGCACTTGATTTGAAAAATAGCGAAAGGATAGTCTTTCGAGTTAACGGCCAATAATGCAAAATCTATATTGGAGGGGGCAATATTAATCGAGATGCGGAGGTGCAATCGATTAATATGCCATCGAGTGCGTGAACAAAAGGAACAGGGTAAGGCTCTTTTACCTATAGAGAATAAAGAACATGATGTTTTGCTCTAAGTATATTTGTTTAGTTAGTGTTTTAGTTTCTAGGAAGATCCCAATCAACATTTATCTCATCATTCTCCGTCGAGCACAAAAGACCTTGAGAATTGAGAGACAAGAAGAACATTTCTTGAGACACTTTAGAGGAACTTCAAAGATTGCCTACAAGAGAAGGATGAAGAGATTTGAATTTTGTCCAAGGTACAAAAAATTAGAACATGACAGAAACTGTAGCAAGAATAGCACTAACTCGCAAAATGAGTGTACCATGCTACTATGTCGCAATCCTATTAGGCTTAAAGCCGAAAAGGTTACACAAAGAGGTAGTTCGTCATGGTATACCATTCGTGAGTTGTGTGACTTGCAAAAGTCAAAGTTGCACCTTTGACCCATGCTGATGGGGTGTCTGGTTTTCAAGCTTTCCAAGAATGCAGCGTAAATAAAATCTAAAAAAATTAGATTAGCATGTTTGTTTCTTTTGTGTGATCTTTTAGTTAGTGTTTATATATGTAGTATGTCATTTTTGAGGTTTGTACATATCTGGCGCACGTTGAGGGATATGGCACACGCCATGTCACGTGTGTAGGAGAGAACTGGCACATGCCAATATGGCTAGCGTACACCAGGTTATGCAAAAAAGAGAAAGCTCTAAAGTTTTCGAATGTTATGTTCATGTAAAAAAAGAGAAGAGAAAAGAAAAGAAAAAGAAATGAAAAAGAATGTGATATTGAATAAGGCATGTGGTTTAGGTAAGACTTGTGCTTCACGGTCTTAGGAAATTGGGATATTTGGGGAGTGTGCTTATTCATGTTATATATGTGAGGATGTTTAGATTAGACGAGTAATTAGTTACATTTGTGACATGTCCTCGGATTGGGTGATTTAGCCACTATCCACATATTATACCTCACCTTTACCTTAAGCCCCATTACAACGTGATGAAAAGACCCCCCGATCATTAGCAACCATTGCAACTTTTAGATAATGCTGAGTAGGACGTAGGATGCTTTGAGTACATTCACCTATATGTGAGTGATGGGAAGTTGACCATATAGATTATATAAGTGAAACACTTTTCTATCCTCGTGAGTTCAACATTCTAGTGTCTTTTATGTAGAGTTAACAATTGTTTAAATAATTGAATGCTGAGGTGCCTACTAGTTCGTTGTGCTTTATGTTATGGATTGATGAACTAACTTAGATTATGATTTGATTGTGATGCAAGCTGATATTTTTGAGGAAAGTTAAGTGTTGATCCATTCATGCCATGTCTTTACCTTGTTATATGTTTGTTTGTTCTTATTTGATTTTTGTTTAGGTTGTTGTCTGCATTTTGAGTTTTTTCTTGGGGACAAGCAAAGATTCAAGTATGGGGGTGTGATGAGTGTCAAAAACACTCATTATTTATGTCATTTTAATAGATCGTTCTTAGTGTTTTAGGTTGATTTAGTTGTATTTAGTTTTCATAGTATTAGTTTTTTGTTCATTATGTGTTTATTTTTAGTTTATTGTTTTTCATTGAGTTTTCTTATTTTTAGGAGCTTATTCGAGGAGAAGTAGAGGATGATTGAGCGGACACGCAAAGCCAAGACAAGAAGGAGTATGCAAAGCCAAGAAATGCAAGGCACGGTCACCTGGCGCATGCCAGCTAGCCGTTACTCAGATGACCATTCACTCAGATGATTGATTACACTCGAGGATGGAAATCATGAAGACCTGGCACACGCCAAGTGAAGCTGGCGTATGCCAGACCAGTCGAGCAGAAGCAAAATAATCTGAGTGTTGGACAAACAATTTGGGAAAATATCTTAAGTCAGCTTAGAGCTTTCAGGAAGGATGGGGGACAATTTTGCTGACACTTTTGGATATTTTAGCTTAGATATTTTAGATAGCTAAGTTATATTAGATATTTTGTAAACTATTCCATTAGTTAGTAAGTATTTAAGGTTTTTTGCCTTTGGTTTGTAAAAGAGACACAAGACATAACACAACTTTATATTAGATAGTAAATAAAAGTATTTTTCTCTGTGAAGAATGTGGACTTGAAGAGAGGGAGCTTGGAGTCTTGATATGTCTCCCTCCTTTCTACTTTTGTCTATGTTTATGCTTATCATGTTAAATAATAGTATGTATGAGTAGTTATATGAGTTTGGTGCCTTTTTACCTTTGATGAGCCACTATATGGAGGTATGTATGTTCATGTATGTGTTCTTATCAATATGCTTAATCCTATTGCTTAGACTTGCTTGATCACCAAGCCTTAGTAGCTAGTTAAAACTTGAGACCGAAAGGAGATAGAATTGATGGATAGGTTGGTTTGATGATGAGTACTCTTGCTAGGAGAGAAATTTCCTTAATGACCTACTGATTGTCCTTGGAAGGGAGCATATAGTTGGTTCTTTACTAGCTTAGATGGTTGGTGGGGTCAAAAGAACATATCTAACCATTCTAAGTCTAGTTTAGGAATAACTTTGGCTTATCTTGTGCGAAAGTGAGGATTAGTTACCTTAGATTCACTTGGACCACATCACATACACTAAAGCCCCTCTAAATGTTATGGTTATGTTGCTAGTTTAGGTACCTTGCTCATTTTGAGTGTTTGAGCTGTTGAAGTTCTATTTTATAACATATCTATGTTTGTGTTAGAATTTGTTAGCTTTATATTTGTGCTTTAGAGTTTAGATCACTTGTGTAAACAACCAAACTTCATAACTTGATCCTAGTTAAGTAAGTAAACCTTAGAGTAGTCGAAAAACTCAGTCTTTATAGATCGACAAACCCGTACTTACTCATTGTTGCAATCTG
>SOPF01021100.1:0-10430 GCA_012979155.1 Hypericum perforatum
TTCCAGAATCCATTTCTTGTTCTCCTGTTTCTGTCACTGAGACATCTTCAATTTTTCATGACTGCGCAGGAGATAGCCTTCTATGATGTTACAAGAACAGGGGAACTCCTCAGCAGGTTGTCAGAGGACACCCAAGTGATAAAGAATGCTGCCACTACCAATCTATCCGAGGCATTACGCAATCTCACTACTGCAATTATTGGGGTAGTCTTCATGTTCTCATCGTCGTGGAAGTTAACATGTAGGTAATCCTTTTAAGATGAAGTTGTTCGAGTCTACTTTGATGAGAACTTTTTAGCTTAGCATCCTTTGTTTTGCTCTAGTGTTGTCATTGGCCGTGGTCCCTGTCATCTCGGTTGCTGTGCGAAAATTTGGGCGGTTTCTTCGTGAACTTTCGCATGCAACTCAAGCTGCAGCTGCAGTAGCTGCTTCAATAGCCGAGGTAAGTAATCCATTCTCTACTTTCTGCGCTGGGACCACCTGTCTATTTGTGTTTTATTCTATTGATATCCCAACCTCAACAATGCTCATATCTTCAGGAATCATTCGGGGCCATTCGGACAGTCCGATCTTTTGCTCAAGAAAGTTACGTCGTTCGTAATTACTCCGAAAAAGTTGATGAGACGCTCAAGCTGGGACTCAGACAAGCTGTGAGTCTCTCTCGTGGATACTATACCGCAATTGCATTGCTTCTGTATATGTTGCTAAACCATTGTTTTTTATTGTAGAGATTGGTCGGTCTGTTTTTCGGAGGAATAAACGCAGCATCAACTCTATCTGTAATCGTCGTGGTGCTTTACGGAGCATACCTGACGATAACAGGCTCCATGACTGCAGGCTCTCTGACCTCATTCATTCTCTACAGCCTCACAGGTACTCTCCTCACCTTCACATGCTAAAATTTGAGCGTGCAACTTCGTTGATTATTAACTAAGTCGACGTATTTTCTCTGTATGTTGTTCCTGCAGTTGGATCCTCGGTGTCTTCTTTGTCAGGATTATATACAACTGCAATGAAAGCTGCAGGGGCAAGTAGGAGAGTGTTCCAGATTCTGGACCGTGTATCATCGATGCCCAAATCCGGAGATAAGTGCCCTACAAGGTACAGTTGCTCTATTATTTGTCAAACGCGACCCACTTACAAGCGCATGGATACTCGGCGGCTATGTTATTATTATCTCACTGCCAAGGCTTTCTGTTCTCAGCGATCCAGACGGGGATGTGGAGTTGGAAGATGTCTGGTTTGCTTATCCATCTCGTCCAAATCAAATGGTACTTAAGGTAATAATCAGTCCTAATGGACGCTTCTAAATCAATTCTTGTGTCAACTTCAGCCCTTCTATATCATCCTGTCCCTTGACCTTTAGATTAGAATATCAGTCTTCTCTGTGCCATAATAAGATATCGGAATCAAAGAACGCCAGATTCCAACAATAACGTTAACCGTTGAACAATCTGCAGAGCATTTCGCTGAAGTTGAGTCCAGGATCGAAGGTCGCACTTGTTGGTCCGAGTGGTGGAGGGAAGGTAGAGTTACTCCATTGCCCAATCTCCCATTGTATTATCCTACCTGTTGATCCTTTTCCTACTCTAATCTATCTCCATATATCTTGCAGAGCACTATAGCAAACTTGATACAAAGGTTCTACGACCCCCTCAAAGGCCGGATTTTGCTCAACGGAGTTCCGCTGGTAGAAGTTTCCCACGAATTTCTTCACCGAAAGGTATTTGTCCCGTGATCATGTCACCAAAAAGAAAATGACTTGAACTCGAGTATCCACATAACCACGTCGTCCCGGATACAGGTCACCATAGTCAGCCAAGAGCCGGTCCTCTTCAACTGTTCCATCGAAGAGAATATAGCCTATGGATTCAATGGGAAAGCGAGCTATTCTGATATTGAAGCTGTCGCTGTAAAGACCTGTCTTCTTATTCTCTACCGGATAATCTGCCTTTTCCAAGAATTTATGTTTCACTCACAAGCTTCTAACTGAATGATCCACTGCAGAAAATGGCTAATGCTCATGAATTCATAGAAAATTTCCCAGAAAAGTACCAGACTGTGGTCGGGGAGCGTGGCTTGCGCCTGTCTGGTGGGCAGAAGCAAAGAGTGGCCATTGCAAGAGCACTATTGATGAACCCGAAAGTCTTGCTCCTAGATGAAGCTACAAGTGCTCTGGATGCCGAGAGTGAATACCTTGTTCAGGTGAGCTTGAAACAACAATCGAATTCATGAGACTTCAATCCTTAATGTATGATATCTTACATAACAATTGGATTTAATTGTGAATAGGACGCAATGGATTCCCTGATGACAGGAAGGACTGTTCTAGTTATCGCGCACCGGCTCTCGACCGTAAAAACTGCAGACAGTGTTGCAGTCATATCCGACGGTCAGATAGCCGAAAACGGAACCCATGATGAACTTCTTAGCAAGGGTGGCATCTATACGGCATTAGTCAGGAGGCAACTACAAGGACCCACTCCTGCAGTTTAGGTACCTGAGGATTACCATGGGACCTCTCCAAGCACAAAACATTAGTCCTGGAGCTCTCCCACCCTCTTTATCATAAAGAAGATTTAGCCTAAGTTAGATTCTCAGTGACAATAAAAAAAAAACACAAATTTTGTGTTACCTTCCAAGTTCCAATATCCAGTTCTGCCTTGGAAAATGGAAAGCACTGGACTATCGACACACGGAAACTTGCAGTATTTTACGGAAAATAGCAAAATGCTCGTGAAAAAAATATTTATTTCATAATGCCAAAAATGATCATTTTGTTAAAGAAAAGTAGTTTTCTGTCTTGGATAACACATTTTTAGGTGCTTGTATGAACGAAGTTAAACAGATGGAGAATATTCTATTTGGACTAATACCAAAAGAGTAGAGTCAAAAGCGTCTGCCAAAAATTGCTGGTATATTATCACAATTTCCGATCAAAATAAATACGAAACAGAATTTGATGATAAATGTGAAACGGAAACTCTCTAGCTGAAGATTGCTTCTAACGTATAGCCAATCCCTGCATTGCTTGTGAGCCATCTTTAGTCAGCTTGTTTGCTTGGATAGTATCAATGACGTTGGTGATGTTACCCTGAAATACAGAAACCAAATGACAAATAAGACGCTTTTGGTGAACAAATATGGCTGGCAAGGAACTAATAATGGTAATCGACAGCGTGCACTGCAGGACCAAGTAGCTTCTTTCTTGGTTGATCAGTTTAGTAACTCTATATCCTTTTCTTCGGCAAGACTAGATGCACTCAAATAGAATGGAAAATATTAAAGACTTGATGAATGGTTAAGAATTTTTTACCCTCCAGGTAGCCAGCTTTGTTCGTAGTGCTTGCCATTCCTGCTTCCCAAATACCCGATCCACAGAGCGGCTGCAAGTCAAAACCAAAAGTCGGAATGGGACCAGGTATACAGATAAATCATGGATTTCCATGAAAAAATATAAAATTGTAGCAAAAATAGAGGAAGAGAGGTGGTGGAATTACCTCACAATTACAACTCTATTCATCTGATCCATTTTACAGTCAATTAACTTAGCAGTAATCGCCTTCACAACCCAAAATTCCACCTCATCATCGTTAACCTGCCATGTAAAAAGCAGCAACATCAGCAGTGAAGATATCTATTGAAGCAAACCAGAATGGTTGGTTCCAGGTGCAATTGACCAGATTCATCAAAACCTATATACCTGGAGAGTTCCTTTGATAGCTTCATATGCAATTTGACCAGATTCATGCGAAGCTAGATCCACCAAGGATATTAACCTCATTTTAGTTATACAGTCTTCATGAACAAGCCCTGTACAAAGCGAGATTAGATACCATCAGACACTTGACTTTGCAGATAAATTAAATAATCTGCCAGCTTTAAATAAAGAATACCATAAGCTTTCAATGCATCAGCATTTGCAGCCTGAAACTCGATGTAAGCATCCAGCCTCTGAGTTAGAAAAATCTTCAGAAGCTGATATATCAGTGAATGGGTAGCATCCTTTTCCAGTTGAGCTATGGCAGGCAAATCTAGCAAATCACACTGCAGAAATAGTGAAACAGATTACATTCAAAGCAAATGGATAATAAGTAAAAAAAAATAACACAAGCACAGGTATTAGTACAACATTCTTATCATCTCACTATTAATGGGAATTTCAACGCACAAGTACAGCAACACCCAATAGATAAAAGCTACCATTTGAATCTTATTTAATGCACAGTTAGAGCTTCAGGAAACGTTATTACATATTTAAATCTCTTGCACATGCACCAAAGAAGACAGACTACAGAATGAGGCCTTTAAGGTGGGCAAGATAGGGCAACATAGTACCTGAAATATCTCAGGAGCCTTGACAAATTCAATCACTGCACGCACAGCTTCGTCTTTGGATTCAGCGATAGCATTTGCATCTTCACCGGAGAACGTCGCTAAGTACTTTGCAAGGAATTTGAAAGATTCCTTTCCCGAGCTAAATTTCACAAGCATTGCATTTCGATAAAAAGGAAGTTAATGAGCATAGATCTATAAAGACCCCAGTTTCAAATTTAAAGAAATCAACCATCATATGGAGAAATCATTGTCATTATAGTACCTTTTGCTCTCTCTCAGTACATTAGAAACAGTGAGGAAAAGCTCCCTTTGATCCTTCACTTCAAGATTCCACTCTTTCAGGAAGCTATCAATCTTCTTGACAGACGGGACAACATGCTCTGTAACTTTTCCACTCAGGGCCAATTCTAGCACTCTCACGTAAACATGGAAGCGGCTGTATCCATTCTCCAACATATTGTACAGATTGAACAAACTGGAAAACAAGACGAAAGATCAGCTTGCATTCTAAAAAGTAAAACCCAAAATTAAGCATGATGAATGGCATACATCTTTACACGAAGTGCAGGTTTTTCAGTTGGATTCTGTACGATCTTTGAGCATATAAGATTAGCTATCGCGTGTGTCTCATCCACGCTTTCAGGCTTGGTAACAAGATTGCATATAACTGTGAAGATGCATTCAAGATCTGGTATGGTCACAAACACAACACACAAAGTTAGCACCCAGACAATTGCAAGTAGATGAGTTCATAACCAAATAAACCCAGTTATTACGATCTCAATCAACAGCATCAAATAGAGCAAACGGGCTTAAACAAAAGCAGAATACCAACAAACCGCACAGAATTGAACCTGAGTAAAACATATCTAACGAATCCATTCCTCTTCCACACACACACACCTCAATCAACAAGCACATTCATCCACAAGGGCCCTAATCAAAAATTACATATTTTCCACTCAATCGAATTACAATAACAAAAACTAAAAACCCCGAAAAGGAGGTTACGCTGTACCTTTCTCAGAGACCTTGGGGTTGGAAAAGACGAGGTCAGCTGATGTGAGCATCAAGGAGGTGAGGTCCAACCACCTCCCGGAGGCCATACACTCGAGGGCTTCCATACATAGCCTGTACACATGCTCATCCGCTACCTTATGAACATACCCAACAATAAAAATCGCACCTTTAGAACCCTAAGTTAAAAAAGACGCCGCCTTTTCTATACCGCCAACAAAATTGGTGCTAAATAGAAGAAAAACCACACTAGAGAGACAGAGAGAGAGAGAGAGGGGGGAACCTCAGGGCCAGCGTCGGCCCAGGAGAGCTCAGAGGTGAAGCGGACGACAGAGATCGGGGGCTGGTCGTCCGTGGTCGGGACGATGGTCGTCATTGTTTCGGCTTCCGAGTAGAGAGAGAGAGAAAGGGAACCCTAGCTTATTACAAGGATAGAGGTCTTAGCTTCAGATGCTGGGTTGGAAATTTGGTGTGTGGGCTTCAATTCCTAATTTTTTTTCTTCTTCCTTTTGTACTTGTTTTGTTATTTTGTATCGGAAACCTAGTCCGAAATCCGAATTGAGTCACGTCACAGGCTCATGGCCGTTTTTTACTGTATGCATGCCTATATTTTAACGATGAAAAATAAATAAATAGATTTGGACGATTAAAATTAATGTTTAGGTCTTTAGATAGCAAATTGCTAGATACGTAATTTGGGATAGTATTTTTTGTAAATAATTTGGAATGATTTTTTGGTTGATGACATAGTCTAATCATACACGATATTTTATTAATTAAAATAATATGTATTTCTGAATTAATTTGGAATGATATTGGAGAAAAAAACTGAACTCACAACTTTATAGCTTCGTGCCAAATCAGATAAAGAGGATGATAAATTTCTTCCTACCAATTTCAACACAGTTGTATTTTGTATTTTTCAACAACACATTAAGATTAAACAACTTTTCAAAATATCACTGATTGATATTTTATTTGATATATGTGCTCGGTGTTTCGTTTTGTTGCACAGAACCAAGAAACCACAGTTGGCCTTAGCGGTGAGAAACTCGGATTCAAGGAGACCGTCCCCTAAATAAGCTCCTAACAGAAAATTCATAAAAGAAATTAGAACCAAGAAGAACTAGAAAATCAAACCAGAAATAAGAATTCCATGAATTTCTCTCAACTGGCTATATATCATATTGATAGCCAGTGATTTACAATTTTTAGAATAGTTACACTCCCTCAATAGACATAAAGCTGCGGAATGGGGTTCATGGTACAGAACATTCAGGACACAGAGAACAGGCGAGGTTACAAGATAATGAAACATCTGCATCAGACATGCCGATAAATTGCCAGGACTTGGTCGGCTTCAGTTTCCATTGCCCCCGAATAGATAACCGAGTGAAGATCCGCCGCCTGGAGCAGCATGAACCTTGGTTGATGGCCGATCCTGCATGTGAAAGTTGCTTAAAATTCAAACTTAGAAGCAAGTTATTATCTGTCAGCTCAGTTGAAAGCGGAAAAGCCACCTTCTAAATCATTCTGATATGGTTATGAACGTGCACACGAGTGTCACTTGTAAGTTAATCGTAGGGAAGAAGGGGTTTCGGAAAAATGGTGTGGCTCATCAAAGATAAGAGCATGTGATGATTCATAAGCCATCTATCGGACCAGGAATGACCGCATATTCTTTATCACGTAGCGGTTGCTAATTTGTTGAGAGTAGGAATATACCGTTATGAAGTTACCGCAGTTCTGTCCATCTGCCCGCAAGTAATTGTTCTTCAGATGTCCAGGAATGCCTGCTGAAGTATGCTTCTGCGAAGCAAAAGCTGGAGCCAGGGGAGGGCTGTTGCTAACAGGGCTGCTGACAGCAGTCTGCACCTCGTTCTTCTTAGGCGGGGTACTTCCGGCACCTTCACCACCGCCAAATAGGTAGCCTAAAGAACTCTGTCCACCACCATAGCTCACTCCCCGACCCATATTTCGTTCAGGAATCAAAATAAAAACTGTTCCTTAATCAGTGAAAGGTGCTCATCATCGATCCGCAAGCAAGTATGCATTACTTGGAACCATTCAAAGGGGGGAAACCAAATCAAACATAAAAAGGGCTCCTGCTCCATATCAGTTCCAGAAAACAAAGAATTCCCATCCATCAACCAGAATCCAGTTTTGCACAACCACCACATTGACAACAACAACAATCCAATTAAACCCAACAAAAATGAGATCAGTGGCTTTACATAACGTCCATTCCGCAATTCGCATCGACACAAAATTCCCATCCATCAACCATAATCCAGTTTTACGCAACAACAACAACATAATAACCAAATCCCAACAAAACTGAGAACAATGGCTTCAACATACAGTCCATTCCGCAATTCGCATCATCGACAGGAAACCTCCATTTAACGAGCAATTCTTGTTTGCAATGCAATGGCCAAAATGGGAAGGAAATGTCACATTCTAAAATAAGCCCACAAATTGAAGCATTATAATGGATCTAAAAACGAAATCTTTGCATGTTTATAAAGAGTAACAATTGATGGCTAATGGGTTATGGTTAGAATGTCAATTACCTTGTTTTGGAGGGGGAGAGAGAGAATCTTGGAGCCAATCCTGTAAGAGAGAGAGAGGAACTAACAAAGGCGCAATTGGAAGCTATTGTGCCTCTCTCTCCGTATTTAGACCATCCGCATTGGTGCCCCCGCTACAGTGCGCGCCCTGGGCACCACGTCAGCCGCGCCCCTGCTCTTTTCAGCCCACAGTGGTTAAGGGTGAGCAAATTATCCGATATCCGTTGTCCGAATCCGAATCCGAAGTTTTTTTTTGGATTCGGATTCGGATAATTTTGAGTTTGGATTCGGATTCGGATTATCCGAACTTTTTAATTCGGATTCGGATATTTAAAAAATTAATTCGGATATCCGAATTATCCGATTTTATATACATTTGAAAAAATTAATTCGGATTATCCGATTTTAATTCGGATTATCCTATTTTAGATCAGATTATCCGATTTTAATTCGGATTATCCATATGTTTTATTAATATTTTTTATTTTTTTTGAGTTTTTCGGATAATTCGGATTATCCGAATCCGAATCCAAAAAAAGTTCGGATATTCGGATTCGGATAATTCATTATTCGGATTCGGATTCGGATAGTAAAATATGTGATTCGGATAATTCGGATAATCTCGAATTCGGATAGTTCGGATTCGGATTATCCATATGCTCACCCCTAACAGTGGTGCCCCTGCTACAGCGCCACGTCAGCTTTTTTCTCAGCTCAGCTTTTTTTAAATTCAGCTAATTGTATCATAATCGAATATTTTTTTCGCATAACTTCGAAAATGCAAAAAAAAATTGGAACATTAAATTCAAGAAAAGAAAATTTCATTAAAAATTACAAATTACAAAAGAAACTACGAAATTGAAAAAATAACTTTGATTTGCAAATTACATAACTAAATAATTTGCAAACTATGAATGTTGGCCTCCATTTCGGCTTGATATTTCTGCAAATAATTTAGAACTAACCTATTTTCTTCCTCTCCTCAACTATATTGTAAGTCCGAACTAGAATCGGAACTATCGGAACTATCAGAACTCGATGATATCGGATCCATGCCTATTTTTTTCCTAAAATAAGGAGAGAAGAGGAGATGTTTTAGTGTGAAAAATTATGAAGAAGGTTGTATCTATTTATAGAATTTTCAAATGAATTTGGACCACACAATTTTTACATCAAATTTGGACCACACACATTTTTTTTCATCTGAAAAGTCCCGTTATTTGGATTCAAAAAATTGTATAAAATTACCAAAAAATAATAAAAATTATTTAATTACACAAAAAAGTCAAAAACAGTAAAAGAAATTTTTAGAATTTATTTCCTAATTTTTCCGATTTTTTTTAATTTTTTTTTTATTTTTAAAAAAAATAATAAAAAAATAATATTATATTATCCCGAGTGACGTGTCCCAATCAGAAGGGGCCACGTCGCCCGGGACGAGGCGCCCTTGTCGGGGCGAGGCGCGCCCCGACTGACACCAGGGGCGCTCCGACCACAGTCCCGCGCCCAATCCCGGGCCGCCACGTGACACGCCCGGGGCGCGGGACTTTGCCGCTGCGGGTGGTCTTATATTCATCAAAAAAGTAGCGAGAGCAATTTGCATAATAGCTCCTCGTATTACTTAGGATTTGCAATTAAGTTCGAGCACATTCAACGTACTGCATATGTAACTTTTACTCCGAGCAATTATTTCTTTTTAGCTATTGATGCTATGATTATAAGAACGGGGAAAATTTTCTACCAAAAAAAAGAGAGGGAAAAATATCAATCTTTTACATATTTTTTTGAAACTATTCAATATCCAAATATTAAATGGATCAACTATAGTAGGTTTTCTTGGAATTAATTTTCTCTACCAAATTTTTACATTAATTTATTTCAAAAACTCTGAACTCGTAACAATTGATCTACATTTTTATTCCTTATAATTGTTGATGACGAAGATAAACAATTTTGTAGTTGTGGTCAGATACAATAAAACGTGGCTTAACTGATATCAAAACTTTGCAGCCGCATTTGCATTGATTTTTCTGAAATATTTTCTATTACAACTGTTTTTAGGAATTTTTTCTATTCCATAGTTGTCATAAGCAATTAGCTGTCGGTGGCTTCACATTTCTTTTCTCTGTCTCAACAGTTCCAAGGAGTAATTTAACATAGTATCAAATTAATTTGATCATGGGTTAAAAACTTCATTTTTTGGGTAAGTCATAAACTTCGTTTAAGAGATATGTTAGACCATGAATATCTCAATTATTATACAAATATGTATGAACTTAAAAAAATAAACTTCAGATATATATCACCTTAATTTTTTTTATCGAATACAACAATTTTAATATAAATACTTGATAATTTATCTAGGTGCTCGATGATAAAATATGTCAATTATAATTTGTATTGTCTACAGATATTTTTTGCACCGTATTTGGAAAAAAGGAGCTGGCACAAAATAGTTTAATTTTCACAGTTGATACTAAAATTTCTTGAACAGTGACCATCCTC
>SOPF01021101.1:0-10588 GCA_012979155.1 Hypericum perforatum
TACAATCTTTATTTAAGATAAAATTTGTTCCCAAAGACTTAGACATATACTTTGTCTCTAATTTCTTCCATACCTTAGTTTGTAACTCTTCATCCATAATGTTATATATCACATCGTCTGCCAAGCATAATAAAATTATTGCCCTCCGAGCTCCTTCTCTCTCCTTTAAAATAAATTAAATATTTTCTTATGCAATTAAATTTTATATGCTTCTCTCTCTGAGAAATTTAATAAGCCCAGTTTGTCCCTCTCTCTCTCTCAATTAAAATCATGCAACTTAGAAAATAATTATGATTTCATTTGAAAATAAAAGGTACTATGTTTTGGATATTATGAGACAAAAAATTTGATGTTGTACACCAAAAAGTAATTTTGAGCTTATTTGGTGGTGTTGGACCACTCATAGAATTAAGGTACATGCCTAGGGGCCTGCAGAGCAGATTACAAATAATGTTGTGAAGTCCATCTCTCCTAATGCCACTCTAAATAGAAACAGATCAAGGTGCTCATGTTCTATCCTAAAACATATATTTTTGGTTATTATTATAAGATATTTTAATGGGAAAATTACCCTCAGGCCCCTCAGGTTTGCGGAAATTCGTGTTTTAGCCTTCTATTTTTTTTATTAGCATTCAACCCTTGAATCTTGTCAAAAGTGCATAATTTAGCCCCTATCGCCGGAATTCGACGATTTCTTCGGCGAAATGGCACCTGAGATTACAAATATACCCTTTCTGTTAAAAAAACAGATTAAACCAAAAACAAATTAAAAAAATCCAAAATCCCACCCAGAACCCTTATATTGGACACAATCCAAAGACATCTTCGAACAAGCACCATCAGTAAGCAGCTTCTCTCATGGTTCACACCATCCAATCCAATGACAGTCATTGTTATTGTTCACACAACTATAGTACAAGCGACCCTTGTTCTTTTCACTCTCGGAAATCTTCACCACAGCCCGATTCCCACACCTGCAATTAACATTCTTGTATTGAAGTTCATCAGCAAAACCGTAAGACAACTTCGACGTAGCCATAGCTCTGAGCTTCCTCAAAACCAAGGCTAATACATCTAGGGTTCGTTGCTAATTTAATCTAATTGCTTTAGCCCTCAAGGTTTGGATTCGTCTGATTAAAAGGAAAGGCGTGTCCAGAATTAGGGTTCCCACTTGATTTACGGGGTCATGGGTGGGCTACGTAGAAGAGGGGTTCGGGGTGGGCTACGGGGAAGAGGGGTTCGGGGTGGGCTATGCTGAATCACTTGCTCGGGGTGGGTTATAGGAAAGAGGGTTTTGGGGTGGGTAACAGGTTTGAGGAAGAAGGATATAAGGGTTCTGGGGGGATTTTGGATTTTTTTAATTTGTTTTTAGTTTAATCTATTTTTTTAACAGAATGGGTATATTTGTAATCTCAGGTGCCATTTTGCCAGAGAAATTGTCGGATTCCGGCGACAAGGGCTAAATTATGCACTTTTGACAAGATTCAAGGGTTGAATGCTAATAAAAAAAATAGGGGGCTAAAACACGAATTTCCGCAAACCCGAGGGGCCTGAGGGTAATTTTCCCTATTTTAATTCATTTCAAGATAATTTTTTTTCAAATTTTATAAATATAAAATATATTATTATGAACATTGTCTAGATATGTCATTATATTTGGAAATGCTCGATTCTCACCTTGATATTTTTAGGTAACACATCTAATATGCCATCTATTGTTTTTGTTTAATTACTATTACAATTCAAGTATTCCTAAATCAACTAATAGAAAAAATATTTTTGCTTATGAATAATGACTCGTATTGACAAATACATGTTTACAGCTTGGTAGATCGTGGAAGAGATCACCATATCATTACACCAAGAAGATCTCAATTAAAAAAAATTACAAAAGATTCTGGCCAAATATATTGTCTAAAAATTTGGACCAAATTAACCTCTCTCTTTTGTAGAGACAAATAATATATGTATGAGGAATTTCTTGATCCATAGATGCACCATTGAATACCAAAATATGCACCATTAAATATCGTTCGATTTTAAAGGTTATGTCACGTTCATAGCACCAATAAATATAAAATTTATCGGTGAAGGTGTTGTTATGTTAAATGAAATTAAAAAAAGTAATCCAAAATGTAAAGCCCAAATGAAAGATCTAATGGTGGAAGTGAACTTTCTATATCATATCGTATCGATTGGAGCAATAAATAAGAAAACTCATTGTTAATTAATAATTGCAAGTGACATCTAAAAAGAGAATTGCACCAAGTACGAGGATGGTGCATAACACCATTCAAGTATGCCTATGCCAATGTGCTTGTGCACCTGTATGAGCTTGTGTGTGAGCATATGGCATATTGGTTGCTTACAGTGCACGGGTAGACCTGATCATTTGTCGAATTAGGTCGAACTCGAATCGAATTGGTTCGAACTCGAATTTATAAAATCTTAAACCGTATTCGATTCGTCTAAAGACGAATCGAATTCGAATTATTAATTATCGAATTATGGTCGAATTCTAGTCGAATTCGATCGAATTCTAGTCGAATTCGATCGAATTCTAGTCGAATTCGATCGAATTCAAATTAGTTTGAATAAGCATTGAAATTTTTTTCGAAAATAAATAAGTTGACTATGACTCAAAGTTTAGAGTGTAAGGTTTTAAGGTTTATGGTCTATGATTTGAAATTTAAGGTTTTAAAGGTTTAATATTTAATGTTGTAAGGTTTAGAATTTGTGGTTTTAAGATTTTATGTTTGGGATTGTAAGGTTTAAACTTTGGGATTTAAGGTTTATGGTTTAAGGAGTATAATGTTAAAGGTCTGTAGGGTTTGAGATTTGGGATATAAAGGTTTAAGGTTTATGATTTTAGAATTTAGGGTTGGAGGTTTTAGGGTTTAGGGGTTTAGGGTTTATGGTTTATAGGGTTTAGGGTTGTAGGGTTGTAGGGTTTATGATTTAGGGTTTAGGGAATATTAGGTTTAAGGGATCTAGGGCTTGAGATTTGGGATTCAAAAGTTTATGGTTTATGGTTTTAGAATTTAGGGTTTGAAGTTTTAAGTATTTAGGGTTTGAAATTTTAAGGTTTGGAGTTTTAGAGTTTAGAATTTATGATTAGAAATTTTATAATTTAAGGTTTTAAATTTAGGATTTTATATAGTTAAAATTATATGATAAATATGACTAATATATATAATTAGTAAATTTTAGAAATATTTTATTTATCTTAAATTTTTAATTAGATAAGTAGAGAATTTAGATTGAAGTATGTAAACTTTAAAGAATAAAAAATAATATTTATAGGATTTGAAATATTTTTTAAATTATTAAAAAATGAAAATTAACCCCAGAAAACAAAAAAAAACCCACCCACCCCAAATTTTTTAATTCCAACCTTCCCTCTCCACCTTTCCCCTCAAAACTCTCTTCCCCACTTTTCCCTTCATTTGTTTTAGGCCTTCCTTTCCTTTTCCCTCCATTGTTTTAATTTCACCCTCCTCTCCTCCTCTTTTTCCCATGCAACCTCTCCCTCTATTTTTTAAATTTTCCTCTCTTCCATTTTCTGAATTTTGTAATATATATATATATATATACACGAATTTAATATGAATTCAACTCGAATCGAATTCGAATTAAATTCTTCAGTTTGATGAATTATAAAAATCATAAACCGTATTCAATTCGTCTCATAACGAATTTGAATCAAATTTTTGACGAATCGAATTGGTAATGAATCGAATCGAATTTTTGACGAATCGAATTATGTCGAACTGCGAATTCAATTCTAACAATGGTCGGGTCTATGCACGGGTGCATTACAACATATTTGGCACTTCGCACGTGCATCGTTGAGAGGAGCTTCTAAGTTTTGGTGAAATCCAAAAGGTTCTAGCTGACCATAACAAAGGGATATGATAGCCAGGCTCTGCCAAACAAAGAGATATTAGCATACCAGGAATCTTTCAGAAGCATCCAAAGAGACACTTGAAGGGCACAACCTGCTGAAACTCTAAGATCTATAAATATGTCTCGCCTCCTTACTTATTAATCTTCTAAGCTATTGCATATCCATCTAGTACAATTGCTCTCTCTCTAGTTAAGAATGTTTTAGATATATGAGAGTTTTCCCAAAACTTTGAGATTTGTCGTGTAATAATTTAGAAGCTCTCTAGTCATTATATTTTGGGGATGATTGTTATAGCTCATATCTACAAAAATATACAAAATAATCTCATCTTACGAACAAAGAGTCTGACTCTTATCTTGACTATGAGAAAGATTATTCAAATACACTAACTCTAAATAATAATTGTAAGACAAAATTTGTGTACTTGAAGATGATATCAATAAGCTCTATACTAATACCAGTGGTCCCGAGAATTATCTATGCCAAAAGGTTAGCAAAGTTAAATTGTATCAAATTCAAGAGGTAATAACAGAAGATGCTATTCTATCTGACCATGCTCAATCTGGTCCAATTGCTAAAGGAGTAAACACTGAAGGTGGTAAAGAATGAGAATGATTAATAGAAGATCAATGCTCTCGATGATTGGAGTTACATCAATTTCCTATATTAAAATTATAACCTAAATGGATTAGATGATACTCTCTATAATGTTTATGCGATAGTCTAGATCAATAAGGAGATATAGAACCGACTCGAAGAAGTACAAAATAGAAGATGTCAGGACAAAGAAATTCATTGTTAGACGATTCCTTAACTTTAAAATGGTGAATTTTATAAATGTCATAGACCAAGTATAAGAGCTAAAACTGATCTTACACGAACTTCGTGGGATGCAACTTACTAAGTACTTCCAAGTAGGTATAATTGAGAAGCTATTTCGTTATGGAATGATTTTAAGAATTATCTCAAGCATAAGAGAAAAGATATGAGGTTTGAAGACCTGATGGTGAGAATAATAATTGAGAAAGATAGTTAAAAGTCCAAAGTCAAAAGCGAAGGACTAACTCTAAAGCAAACACGCTAAATGTGATACTAGCAAGAAGACAAGCAAGAGGCAGGAGAAGCAAGAGTAAAAAATTAAGAAAATTACAAATAATTGATACAATTGCGATAAGCCAAGTCATAAGGCAAAGAATTATCACAAGACAAGGTAAATTTGGCCTATGACCTATCTGAGCTCGATCTATCTACTATGATTTTCGAAGCTAATTTAGTAGATAACCTAAAATAGTGATTCATCGACATATTAGCAATCTGTCATATCTGCTCAAACAAGGATATGTTCTTGATCTATATCTTGATTACTAGTTAGAAGTTATTCATAGGTAATTTTGTAACTTTCAAGATCGTCAATTTAGGTAAGATAGTATTAAAGTTAATCTTGGGTAAGAAATTGATCTTCAAAAATATGTTGCATGTCTCAAACATTCGTAAGAATTTAGTTTCTGACTCCCTATTATATAATGTAAGAATTATGTGGATCTAAGTGATAAGTATTAGAATATAATGACTATTTTTTATACTTTCTACTCATTCCTAGAGTAGTTGGTAATTTGCCACTAAACTATAACTATTTAGGAAAAACTAGGGTTAATAGACATGTCATTAACGAAATTTGCCTCTTTTGTGAAGAAGAAGAAACCTGCCAGACAAAAAAAGACCAAGAAATAACAGATAGAAGAGGAACGATCACGTTAGATATTAGAGGTAAGATTGGTTTTACCTTTTCGTTCTTTTACTCAGAATTGTGCACATCCAGGAAGTCTCACAAATGTTATTTTTAAAGGTGAGGAGGACGATCTTGTTAAGGACTTCCAGAAGATCAAGGTAGGAATCCCGATTTTGTAGGGTAAGCTTTTCCCTATAACTATGTAATTTAGATTATAAAACCTTCTATATAGATTAACTCGATTCTGTTTAGGCTTTCATAAATAAAAAAGAGAAGAGTAAATTACATCTGCCCCCTGTAGTTTGGGGAATTTAACTCTGGCCCTCCCGTAATTCGTAATTCAATTAAAAAACCTTTTTAGTATGACAAAATTGTACCATTTGGCCCCTGAAGCTGGAACCAGAGAATTTTCTGACGAGAGACCACGCGAAATGACAAATATACCCCTGATCTAAAAACACTCCCTCTCCTCCTTCCTTATTCCTCTTCCTCCTCCTCCTCCCTTTTCCTCCTCCACCTTCCTCCTCCTCCACCCTCCTCCTCCTCCTCCGCCCTCCTCCTCCTCTGCCCTCATCCTCCTCTCTCCTCCTTCCTCCAAAACTTTCCCTCCTCCTCCCCTCTCATCCGCCCTCCTCCTCCTCCCCTCTCCTCCTCCACTTTTCTCCTATCTCCTCCCTCCTCCTCCGCCCTCCTCCTCCTCCTCTGCCTTCCTCCTCCTTCGTCCTTCTCCACTTTCCTTCTTCTCCCCCTTCCTTTTTCTCTCTCTTCCCTCCTCCTCTCTCCTCCTCCCTCCTCCTCCATTTCTCCTTCCACCTCCTTCTCCTCCCTCCAAAATTCCCCCTCCTCCTCCTCTGATCTCCTTTGCCCCTCTCCTCCTCCACTTTCTTCCTTCTCCTCCTTCCTCCTCCTCCTCCCCTCTTCTCCATCCTCCTCTACTTTTCTCCTTCTCCTCCTCCCCTCTCCTCCTCCACTTTCCTCTTTCCTCCTCCTCCTCCCCTCTCTTCTTCCTCCTCCTCCTCCACCTTCCTCCTCCTCCTCCTTCTCTTTCTCCTCTTCCTTTCCTCTTCTAGAGAGTTTTTTTTTACTTTTTTGACTAGGGGTATTTTTGTCTTTTCGTGTGGTCTCTCGCCGAAAAATTCCTAGTTCTAGCTTCAAGGGCCAAATGGTACAATTTCGTCATACTAAATGAGCTTTTTAATCGAACTACGAATTACAGGGGGCCAGAGTTAAATTCTCCAAACTACAGGGGGCCAGATGTAATTTACTCAAAAGAGAAGAGCAGTTTTAGGGGCGTGGGATTATTGTTAGGGATCATTGGAGGTAAGTGAATTCTGTCCTTGTTAAGCGATTGATATGTTGCTCTGCAATGTGATTTACATAGTTTAGATTGTGTTTGTAAAATTGTTGCGCCGTGTTATTGATTTTAAAATTGATGATTTGTATGGTGGATGTTGGATTTCTGATTTCCAATTATTATGAGTAAATTCTGTTTGATGTGTCATTGTGAATTGCTAATGTGATATTGGGATAGTATTGGTATGATGGACATCGTGAACTATGCTTTCAAATTATGAACTTTGATATATATTGTGATACATGCAGGATTGTCCCGTACCTAGTAGACTGTAGTTCGTACATATTGCTTAAGGGGCTATTGGGTAACCCGAGGTATGTGTGATCAAATGAACGAAAAGGTACGTGGGCTATCTGAACTTGTAGAAGGTAGTTCTCCCACCTAATGGGCCCTTATGGGAAAGGAGGAGTACTTACCAGTGGACCACAAGAATCTTGATATGAGTATAAAGACTTTGGAGCTCTGTATTGTAAGTATATTATGACTAATATTGTGATCGTTATTGTAATTTCTGTTGTGTGATGTTAAGAAGGCCACGCTGTGTTTCTGTTGTGATTGCTATTGGTTGAGATGTGTGGTTGAGTTCCTTACTGAGTTTGTTACTTACCAGGGCTATCTTCTTACGTGTCTACAAATACTAGTGTGTCGGGACAAGAGTAAAGGAGAGCTGCATGCATCTTTCAGACCACTTACTTTGTTTTGAACTAAGAATTTTAGAAACCTACATTTATAGAAGTAAGTAGTTACAATCGATCCACCATGAACCCTGAGCCCTCTGCCGTTCCCTCCTTCCCACCGCTACAACCCCTCTCCCAAAGCCACCGGATGAAAACCTTCTGTCGAACCCAACCCCTCAGCCACATCAAAGCCCAACAACCTTTCCCCCTCAACCTGTCCAAACTTCATCAAAATCAACTCTCCATACCAGCTAGGACCAAAACTCACCAGATCCACAGTTGTCTCAGTACCCAGTCAACTTGGATGCCTATTCTCACCAGATCTCATCACCGTGCACTCCTCTCTCCTACTCCCAGTCCCCAAATACTCCCATCCCTGCAAATCTAGGCTTTCCCCAAACCCAACAGGTCCGAATGTCTTACAAAGACTCGCTACATGGTCCAAGCTCCCCTGTCCACACTGTTGTTGAGCCAAAGGAGGATTGGCTGGAGATGGGCCTTGTTGAGGTAGACTTTTCGAACCTGATGCATCCCTCTCTAAAACTCTCCCCTCGTGCCAAGCAGTAACTTGAAGAACCATGGAGGAAGTCCATCATTGTCAAGGTACTAAGGAAACAGTTGGATACCGTGCCCTGTTGAATTGCCTGCACCAGCTGTGGACTCTATCGAGATCTATCCGCTTAGTTGATCTTCCACACAACTACTTCCTGGTATGTTTCTCAGTAGAGGCAAACATAAAGCTGGCATTGGAGGGAGGCCCATGGCTAATCCAAGATCATTATATCACTCTTCGTCCATATAATAGTTCCTTCGTTCCATTGGAAGAGTCAGAAGGATCCGCTCAGGTTTGGGTTCGTATTCCAGATCTCCCAATTCACAAGTATAATATCAATCTATTGGAGTGTGTTTCAATGATGATTGGTAAACCAGTGCGTCTAGATCCGAACACAGCCCTAAAGATCCATGGCCAATTTGCTAGGATTTATGTTGAGCTTAACTTATAGAAGCCTTTGGTTGGTGAAATCCTCATTGATGATTGTGCTTGTAGAGTGAAATATGAGGGACTATATTCCATTTGTTTCAATTGTGGACTGTATGGCCATATAAAGGAAACCTGTCTAATTAAACAATTTGAAGCATCTAGAGAGAATGGCCATCCGAGTGCACAAGAGGGTGTAGGAGCTGAAGGGAAACGACCCATAGATGTCATTTCTACAGAACCGATTCCATCTGATTCCTTGGCTAGGGGTGAAGCCTTGTGTCCTTGGATGCTAGCCACCAAAAAAGGCAAGAGCCAAAGATCTGTCCATTCCAGAAATGCGACTATCTCGGGAAATAGATTTGATATTCTGCCACAAATTAAGGAAAATATTGCAAGGGAAGAAAACTCGGAGCCTATAGAAGTTCCCCAACCGGTATTCAGTGCTTCAGCAAACCTAAGCGCTAACTCGAGCCTTTACAGAAGAAACAAGAATCCAAGAAAACCAGCAACCAAAAAACCCTTAACTCTGTCTACCATCAAGCCCACTCTGGGCTAGGCATAAAAATGGACCCGCAAGGAAGAATCCTTACTGGAGGTTAAGTTAATGGAAGCTGTTGCTCGACGCAGGGAAGCTAAGGAGAACAAAAATCCCAACACAAGTCCTACCTTATTGTCTGCCCAGAAGAAAACCCAACTCCACTCTATCTCCACTATGACCTTTCATGAGGCCTCCTACTCCCCCCTTAAGGATGTTGGGACCTCAAGTGGTCAAGGGGGGAACACACCTCTGATCCTCCGTTACAAACAGTGGAAGGAACATATGTGATAGACTGTGAGATGGCTTCGAATGATCAAATTAGTAATCATGAGCAAACTAAAGTGCCAATGGAGACAAGAAAGAACCCAAGCACGGTGTCACAGCCTGCTGAATAAGTAACAACACCTATTCCTTTCTTATTTAATAGGTTTTAAAACTTTAATCTAGAATTGTTGTGGTACCAAGAAACTGGGTTTATTTAGGTCTATTAAGTTTCTCCTACGTACACAAGATATTAGCTTGGTTGCTTTGCTAGAGACCCAAATAAGTGGATCTACAGCTGATGAAGTCTGTCGGAAAATAGGATTAAATTCCTTTCAGGTAGAGGCAAAAGGTAGAAGAGGAGGCATCTAGATTCTATAGAAGGACTCTTTGAAAGTTAAGGTCTATTAGCAAAGTGATTACTTTATACATCTGGAAGTCTCTACGCAGTTTCATTGTTCTTCCCTGGCCATACTGGTTTATGCTTTACCACCTATTTCAGGTAGTGAAAGATATTGGGAACAAGTTGCTGCTCTAGCTCCATGTGAGGACATTCCTTTGCTGGTTGCAGGCGACTTTAACGCCATTGCCTCCCCTAATGAGAGAAAAGGGGGATCATGTACTTTTTGCATTTAAGACAGGAGATTTGCTAAGTGGATTCAAGCCTTAAGGTTAATAAACATGGGCTATAATGGTACTCCTTATACTTGGTCACGAACTACTAGCAGTGGACAGAGAATTTCCAAAAGGCTTGATCGAGTCCTTTGTAACAGTGGTTGGCAACACCAATGGAAAGCGGGCACTGTAAGACACCTAGCAAGATATCACTCCGACCACAACCCGATGCTCATTAACTTCTCAGACAAAGATGAAGGCGACAGGATAAGAAGACCATTTTGATGTCAGGTGGCTTGGTTCTCTCATCCTGGATTTCAACATGAAGTCCAATCTAGGTGGAGTCCCTTATTAAGTATTGATGATGCGCTGGATGAATTACAGAAGAAGCTTTGTCACTAGAATAAACATATATTCGGCAACATCATCCTCTGCAAGAAGAGACTTTATGCAAGAATATGTGGCCTCTAAAAAGTCTTGGATATTAGGCCAAATAGAGGACTAGCAGAACTGGAAATTAAACTC
>SOPF01021102.1:260-10429 GCA_012979155.1 Hypericum perforatum
AGACCTTACACTTGAATCAACTACATTATGTTTATTGACTATTTCCTTGTTCCAAGAAGATATTTTAACATGCCTTAAATTTGGAGTTACACATTAGACCATGTGCACAAGTGGGGCCACCCCACTTGCAGTGACATATCAGTTTGTATTTCTGTAATAAATTTTTTTTTTCACTAGTTAGGCGTTACGCTTTTGTTATAGTATTTTTATATCATTTTTTAAATATAATTAAATATATTAAAAACTCGAATTTAATTTTAAATGAATTTAAACATATAAAAATTAATTAGAGCAAATTGCCCTCAAGTCCCTAGCCTTTGCTGAAATTACTATTTTTGTCTCTCCTGTTTCGAAAAAGATATTTTCGTCCCCCTATTTTGCTTAATTATCACTCTTAGGTCCCTGGTACCAGAATCAAAAAATTTCTCAAACACCAAGGGACCTAAAATGACTATTTTACCCTTTTATCAAAAGTTTAAAAAATTGGGTTATTTTATGGTTGCGACTTGTCGACCTCACTAACCCAGCCACCAGAACACCGACCAGGTTGGACGGCGGACGATGATGGTTTTTGGGGTTGGATGGTGGCCAATGGACCCGAGCTGACCTCACTAACTCAGCCACCAAAACAACCAGAAGAGTATAGTAGTAGTTTATGCGCCCATCCTCTCTACCACGTGAGTTTGTCGGGGGCTGCAATGAGTTTGACTTCTTGTAGGGCAAGTTGTCGTCATCTGGGTTGAGCTCGGCCGACGAGCTCTTCTTGAATGGGCAGATCTGAATATGAAGCTTTCAATTTCTCCTTTAGTTATGCCTTCAGATCAAGAAAGGAAGGAGACAACAAGGTAGAAGAGAGGGAGAGGGAGGAAGAAGAGGGAGGGAGAAGATCAGAACCATTAACTTATACGAACCATCACAACATTAACTTACGCTTAATTTCTTCTTCTTTAAGAGATAACTCTTTTTTGTGATCAACCAAGAATTTCAACAACATTTGATCGGCTTACCGATTTTACTTCCTTCTTGGAAATGTATGGCATTGACATCTTTTATGCATAAACTTGCACATTTAAGTGAGCAATTCTAACTGATCTAGCTCTGTGGCATACGAGTCATCACTTGGAATACTTTTTCGTTTCCTTTGGTTGCTCTATATTTTTTAGCTACTTTTTTATCTTTTAGACACGACATTGTCGATCTTTAGTTCACTAGAGTAGCAAAGTTCACATGGACTAAATAATCTTCCTCTTTAGTGGTTTGTGTTCATTTAGAACTTCTACCATTTTTACATCATGTGACTCTTTCGGAGAGGTAGCTATGAAACCCTATAATTTAGGATTCTATTTTAGATGTTTGTGCATAACTTCCTTAAATATATGCAAATTGGTAATTTTTTTGTGTGAGTACTAAAATATATTTGGGGAGCTGCTGCCTCTACATCTAAATGTTGTTCTATACTCTACTTTTTTTGAGATGCATGTCTATGTGCCTCAATCCACGTAGTGCATGTGACTTTAAGCCATTCTTTTATTAATCTAAAGAGGATTATCAATTCTAAATTGCTCGAAAGATGCTTAGATTTAAACCCAAAGGTCTTAGCCCTATTACTGATTATGATTTTCTCGTTATTGTGAATATAAACATACATTAGAGTAATGTCTTCTTAAAGATTCTAGGTGTCGCTATAGCTTTATCTTCATTGTTCTCCAAGATGCATCACCCTTCAAATGGTGAAAAGATTGTTTTGGCCTTGGTTAATTTTGCAAAAAAATTGGTTATTGAGGTTCTGGTGAATTTTGGAGTTGGCTGCTATAATAGCGATTGGTTATAGAAAAAATATGTAAAATATACTAGTGGGAATTGGATTTTATTAGGTTGTGATCTTGGTAGGTTTGAAAAGAAATTTGGTTCATATTGGAGAAAATTTGGTTGAGGCCTTGATGAGTTTTGGTTAAAATTTGGTTGATATTGGAGATAATTATGCTGAAGCCCTAATAAGTTTAGGGTAAAATTTGGTTGGGTATTTGGTGGTTTTGAAAGGAATTTGGAATTTCCTATATATTTTGAAAAAATTAGGAATAAACTCTCAAATTAAAACCAAAAGGTCGTGATTTGGACTAAAATTCATAAGATCGGTCAAATCATCATCATGGCTAAAGTGACTAAGATCCAAATTTAGAAAATTATAAATACTGGATTATAGAAAGATGATAAGATTATTGAAAGATAAGATGATTATAAAAAGTTGAGAGAGAAAATGGCTAAAAAATGAATTGGGAAGAAAAAAATGATAATGACTTTTATTTACAAAATTTTGAAACTATCCTAGGTCACATAAATTCAAACAAATTTCTGAACCATAACAATTAAATTTTTGGATACAATAACTTTGTAAAATTATTTAAAATGTATAAAAAAATTTGTTCAAACATATGATAAAATTTTTAATATTTTTCTAAAAAGTTTTGCAAATTGTTTTTTGAGAAATAAAAATAAGACCACTAGCGTGCTACGGTGACCGTTCATGTTTCCCTAATATGCAAAGGGGAGCGGCTACGCTGGGGACAATTAGTTTGTCCCTATTTAGGGACAAGGTTAATATAGTCAATTAATCAAATCCACTAACTGATGTAGTTTCTCTCTCCATTAATAACCACCCTACCTAATTGGGATTAAACCATAACTACCGTACTTAATCTGCCAAAATCATATTAATAACCTATATTCTCTCTCTATTAACTGCATTTTTTTTCCAAAATCCTAGTTTGAGACATCATTAGTTTTAAATACAATTAAAACAAAAATCAGACAAGCTCCTCTCATTTTGACATTTTTGACTTCTTTTCCAAGTCCTACATCATTGGTTCAAAGTCATACATTACTGGTTCAAAGTCCAACATTACTGGTACAAAGTCTTACGTTACTAGTTCCATGTTATAAATTATTGGTTCAACTTTCTAGATTATTGATTTACATTCCTACATCACTGGTTTAAGGTCATACATTACTAGTTCAAGGTCCTACAATATTAGTTCAAAGTCCTACATTACCAGTTTAAGGTCATACATTACTGGTTCAAAGTCCTACATCACTTGTTTAAAGTCATACATTACTAGTTAAAAGTGTGACATTACTAGTACAAAGTCTTACATTACTAGTTTTATGTTATAAATTATTGGTTCAACCTTCCAGATTATTGGTTTACGTTCCTATATTGCTGGTTAAAGGTCATACATTACTTGTTCAAGGTCCTACAATATTGGTTCAAAGTCCTATATTGTCAATTTAAGGTCATACATTACTCGTTCAAAGTCCTACATCACCAGTTCAAAGTCATACATTATTGGTTCAAAGTCCAACACTACTGGTACACAGTCTTACATCACTAGTTCCATGGTATAAATTATTGGTTCAACCTTTCAAATTATTGGTTCACATTCCTATATTATTGGTTTAAGGTCATACATTACTGTTCAATATCCTATAATATTAATTCAAAGTCCTATATTACCGGTTTAAGGTCATACATTGCTGGTTCAAAGTCCTACATCACTGGTTCAAAGTGATACATTACTGGTTCAAAGTCTAACATTACTGGTTCAAAGTCATACATTACTGGTTCAAAGTCCTACATCACTAGTACAAAGTCATACATCACTGGTTACATCATCCTCTTTTTTTAATTTTTTTCATGTGAAATGACTATTTTACCCTTTACAAAATGACCAATTTCATCTTATTTTTATCTTTTTGTGAAGGATAAAATAGTCATTTTACATGAAAAAAAAATGAAAAAATAGGTGCTGAAGTCAACCAGGGACTCGAGACTAATATTTGTCCAAAATACAGGGATGGCTAAATCATTTATGAGAAAGAAGGGACCCAATAGGAGAATTTGATTAAGATCGGGGACTAGGGGATAATTTGCCCTATAAATTATTGGGTTGTGGCGCTTTGACGGGCTTTGAAGGGTGGACGTGCTTTGACAAGGAGAGGTGGGTCGAGTGGGTTTAGGGTTTAGGGCGGCTGGAATGAGTACTACAGTAACAGGGTCGACGGGAAGAGGCGGTTGGAATGGGTTCGACGGAGAGAAAGAGAGGAGAGGCTTCGATGGTTACCGGTGGGAAAGGGAGGGTTTCGTTCTTTATTTTTTTTATGTTTTGTTTCGTTCCGAGAGAATATGGAATGTGGAGGATTTTTTTTGATGTTTTGTTTCTTTCGAAATGAATAGTTTTTGATTAATGGAGGGAAGGTGGACAGTTTTTTTGGGAGTACGTGGGTTAATTCTTTTTTGCTGTAACTCATTAATGAATTCGAATTTTAAAATTTCATATAAAAGGGCGATTAAGTGATATTTTGCCTAAAAAGAGAGAATCATTAACTACTGAGAAATCAATTAGATTTGGCAAAAGTCGTAATTGTCCCTGATCATTAATAGCCATTAGATTAAAATCTTTTATAATATATTCTAATCTAAAGACCTTGATTTAAATCCCTATTTAGAAACAAGTTTTATATCCCTATTTAGAAACAAGTTTTATTAGTCCTGAGAATAGGCAACTCGTATGCAAAGGCACTGCGCGTGATAAGCAGCCCCCTAATCCTAAGATGGGGACACGTGAACAGGGTTGTCACTCTTTGTCCGGTGCATAGTATTAGGGTTTAATTGTTTTTACTAAAAAAGTTAGTTGGTCACGTCAATTCTACAGCTGTGTACCTGTGGTCGCCGCTCCTCCTTCATCAGGCTAATTTTTTTTTGAAGGGTGGCGCGAAGCCTATATTAGATAATAGGAATTACAGAACAGGAACGGATAATAAGAGTTGCAAAACAGGTACGGATAATGAAAGAAATCAAATAGATGAGCCAAACCGTGGTCCACAGAGTGGCACGGGTAGGAGCGAAGGGTGGTCGTGAAGCCACGGAGGCTAATGACCAAAGCGGAGTTCTGTCGAGACAAGCTACGGCTAATAACCACGAGACAACGTCATAGACGCCGTCTCGTGGGCATTTGAATGCACCAAAGGTACATGCAAATGAGCGCCAAGGTCGACCAAAATCAACCGAGACAAAGTTCTCCACCTGCGACCACAGGAAAGGCATCAAGTATTCGATAGATCTCGAAACGAGCCAAGACCGATTCAAGCAAAAGTAAGCATAACCAAACCAAATCCCGAAAAGACCACTACACACATGTGGTTCGGAACGGTTAAACACACAGACGTAACAAACAAAAAGCATAAAAAATATAATTATAAACAGAACAACAATCCGGGGGGAGGTCGATAGAGACCTACCCCCCGGAAAGCACCGATGAACTCTTGGGCTGACCGAAAAGGAGGCCAGTCGTGGTGTGAAGCCTTCGGACTGTGAGAACTAAGGAAGGAAGAGGGCGGTAGTCTTTGGCCTGCGGTCGAAGGACTGAGGCCTGTGGTCGGAGGAGCGAGGCTTGAGTCCGGAGGAGAGAGGCCTGAGACCGACGCGAACTACGACCGACGAGGAAACCAACTAGCATGATTAATAAGGCGCTAAACAACTTTCAGAAGGTGGATGAATTAATTGGTTTACCTAAATATTAAGTAAAATAAAATTTGATAATATATTTGGATGAATATTTTAAAAGTGATGAGAAATTCCTAGACATGCAATGTGAAACAAATCACCCCGGAAACTTTTTCCCATATCCAAATAAAAATTCTTTATCAAACTGGAGACCAGTTCTCATTAGACAACTCTAATCATAAGACATTATGTCAAACGATGGATCTAAAATTATATTTATAATCAACTTTAGAAACTAAGATATCCACCGGACCCAATTTTCTCCGAAACAAGAGGCTTTGGTGGTGGTCTGTATAACTTTTTTTGTGATCCTAATTAACTAATGATACTGCTCCTATATCCAGCTCTTTTATCATAATCAACTAAATTCTTATTAATTCTCATGTAGCATTCGACCTGTCACTTGATATATACACAATGGAGTACCCCAACATATTCTTCTGTGATCAGGCCTTCAAACAACAAAGTGGACAAAATATTCTGAACTTATCATACTCAATTTTGAAATAATACTATATTGAAAAGGTGCACATGCATGTTTTTTTTTATAAGTGTGCACATGCATGTCTCTTTTGTGGGTATATATGGTCACATGATGCAATTTGAGACACAACGTTTTGTAGGCCAACGTGAGCCTCATGTTTTATTTAGTATAATATTTGTCATCCATAAAAAGAATATACGTATTTACCTACACATATACGAGGTCCACCGCTGCACCGACTACGCTGGCCGTCCCATAAAAGAGGGTCGAATGATTGATACGGTCTATCCACATTTTCTGGGCTTCCCATTATCGAATATAGATTATCATCATATTTGTAAATTAATATAAACATTATTCTATATATTAAATTCTGAAAATATAAGATTTTGTAGATTTATTTTTTATTTTGCATGTTGACTGTCTCTCACTTCAATTTATTGAATGTTTTTAGCACCAATATTGTTAATCTGTGTATAAAACCATCATAAAGTTGTTGTTATACTACGAGTGTAATTTATAAGAGTCTGTCTATAGTCAATTTGTTGACAAGTAAAATCACGAGTAAGATACGATCTTGTCCCGGCAATATATAGTTTCTAAAAAATAGTATGCCTCGGAACTACATCTAAAAGGCAACACCTCCTTCATTCTTTTTTTTTTTTATTATCATGAGTTCAAATCTTATGATTTGTTAGAAAGATTAAGTGGGGTCTTTTGGATGAAAAAATAAGTGATTTTGTTGAAAAGAGAAAGTATTTTGGAAAAGAAAAGGTTAAAAAAGAAAGGTGTGGAAGGTAAACTTGGAAGAGAAAAAAAAAATAAAATTATGAACTTTCTACTATCTTGTTATTACTTAATAGTGTATCAAAAGATTCATGAACAATCTACTAAATAAACTTCAGTTCGATCGATGGTCAAATCGTAAGTTGGACACAAATTTTGATACGTCTTTGGATCATCGTTTAAAACTATGGCATCAATCCACATTTTCTAGGCTTTCCATTATGGGATATATTATTATTATATTTGCAAATTAATATAAATATTATTCGATATATTAAATTCTGAAAATATAAGATTTTGTAGATTTATGTTTTATTTTGCATGTTGACTTTATCTCACTTCAATTCTGAAAATATAAGATTTTGTAGACTTAGTTTTATTTTGCATGTTGACTTTATCTCACTTCAAATTTAATAAATTTGTTTAGCACAAATATTGTTAATCTATGTATAAAAGCACCATTAAATTACTGTTATATACTACGAGTGTAATTCACAAGTCTTTAGTCAATTTGTCGACAAGTGAAATCACGAGTAAGATACTATGTTGTCCCGGCATTATCTTATTGATTCTTGTTGGACTTGGTTTGGGTTTAGCACTCATTATTGTGTAAATTTGTACACAAGTCTATTAGTTGAACCCTAAGTAAATGGTCCAGCAGCCTTAAACATGAGTAAGCAAAGCTACTTATGTAGCTTTGCCATGTGGAGCTTACTCATCCCTATGGGGTGAGTTGGCAGCTCAAGGATTTTCTTATAAAAGGAATAAGGAAGTTGGTGATTATCAAGAAATTTGCCAACTTAGAGGGACAAATTTTGGTTTAGTCCCTATAGGTTATGCAATGCAAGGCCATTTGTAGAAAATTATTCATGAATCGGATCCGTTCGTGATCGTGAATTGACCGGTAGCAAGATCTCGTCGAGGCGATCCCGTGGAAGCACGCTACAACAAGTAAGCCTTGATTTAATTAATATATTAGATTGTTAATTGTACGAAGGATCAATTCGCAATTATGCATTAATTGAAATCCGAATCCTTCAATTGGTATCAGAGCAAGCTTAGGTATTGTTCTAGTTGTTGTATGATTTTTGGAATCAAGTTTAATTGTGATTATTTGATTCAAAAATCATGTTTAATGTCAATTTTGGTGAAAATTGCATTCTGTGTCTTTAATTATAATTAGATTTATAATCTAGGGATTGAATTGAAGTTTTGTTTTCACGCGAGTAAAGGATTTATCCTTTTTCTCGCACGCACGAAAGCTTTGGTATTGAATTGAAATTTTGTTTTCACGGCTACTGTGGCCCGTCCTCGTGTGCGAAGGCATGAAACCCTTAGTGATTAAACTATAATTTGCCATTTCCCCCAATTCGTGAGAACCCTAAATCGGTGATTTTTTCCCTAAATCCGACCGATTCCTACAGTTGTAATACTTGCAAAAGATCGGATTCGACTCTTTGACTAGTCTTCGACGATGTGTTGTCGTGTTTTTGTTGATTTTAGTCACCGGAGTTACGTTTTCGTCAACTTCAAATGCAGAAATGTTGTCAGAGAGAAGTCAAGAGAGAAGCCAAACGAAGGAGGGATGGACCTCGAGATTGGTACCATCATGTTCGGGATGCAAAGGAGAGTTGATCCTGACTAGTTTCAGCCGCCAACTTGCCACCGTTAGTGAGCAGTCATAGAGGTGGCCGACGGTCTCCTTTTGGCTTCGAGGAGAGAGAGAGAACGAGAGAAAGATACAAATGGGAGAAAATTGTGAGAGGGACATATTGGTAATTTCCCAATTTTTGCAAATTATTTATACCCTGGGTCGATTTTGAATTGAACCAGTTGAATTAGACTGGTTTAATGGTTCGACTCACTCGATTTTGGTTCAATTTTGACTTTGAGTCAAAATTGCTTATTTGGATGGATTTTTGGTATTTTGGTTGAATAAAATATATTTTAACAACTTGAATATATTTTAGAATTTTTTTAAAAATATATTCATGGGTTGTTCAGAATTAGATGTTATATTTAATTTTGGACATTAAATATGATTAAAAATATATGTACTTTTTAATTAAGTTTGATTTTTGAGTCATATGGGCCTGAAAATCATATGAGTCTTATTGAATAAAATTAGATTTTATTCAATTACATAAAAGATTTTAAGTCAATCTTTTAATTAGGTTTGGTTTGGAAAATTATTACGATAATTTTCGACAAACCTAATTTTTTCGGATATGTCCAGAAAATATTTTTTGAGTTACATGTACCGATAAAAATATGTGAAATAACATGACTTATTGATTACGTATTGTAGCTCAATTGTGAACAAATTCTTGCTATAAGACATCATCGTTTTTGATCGAAAAATAAGTTTTTGATCCTATCTTGGGAAAAATATGAGTACTTATCCTAAAACTTGTGCATTGTGTTGCAAATTTACGATGATATCTTTTTGAGAAAATTCCTGAGTGCTTTATGGATAGCACGTGTTGTAGTTAGGTGCAACACAATTAGCTAGATATTGATGTGTCGTATCTAGTTATAGGAATATAAGAATTGCGTAAAGTTAATGAAAGTAAACTTAACTTCTATTCACAAAAAGATACAAAAGTGTGTCTGGGCTAGAGGTAATGACTGTAGAAGAGTATTGGCAAAAAATGTTCAAGCATCTTCTAGTATTGACGAAGATGAGAAAATTATGAAAATTTTCTATTTTTTGAACATGGCACGTTTAAAGGCATTTTTTGTAGCGTCTAGTTGGATAATTGAGCATAAAAAGTGAATTTTTCGTGAAACTTTCCTTTTAGTGCTCAAAAGAAGTTGCAAAGTTGATAATGTAAACATCACTTTTCAATTGGGGAATATAATTGTGAATTCCCTTGTCCTTGTGCTTTTGGATTATAGGATCCATGCCAATCCAAGTCATGTCATTTTTAGATCCTCCTTATTTTGCTTAAATCATTTAAACTTTTGTTAAGTCTTGTTGAAAGTTCTTAAACATGTGTGTTTAGAACTTTGTGTATTTTTTATGGTTATTTATCATGCAAATATATGTTATCTTGGTTAAATGAAGTGTTTATTTAACAACATGATTATTACCATGAGAAAGATCCACTTGTATTTACTATCAAAGAACTTAGAATGATTAGGGTTTGAGATTAACTCTCGGAGTTGTGAGTGGAAACATACTCGTGACCTACTTTAAATCTGAGATAATCAAGGACTTTAATCATTGAGAGTTATAACGTATAGTAAATTATTTTGTATTATTGATGTAATTCTTTACATACAATGTATCTTTCATAATTTTCTTTAAGCTATGTGAATAGCTATGTGCTAAAAGAA